>JAGSMT010000252.1:0-291048 GCA_029286875.1 Lamproptera curius | reverse complement strand
GTAGATTCGTGGTTGAGGAAGACAATAAGTTTCTTAGTATGATTTAGCTATTTAGCTAACAATTAGTTCTAAGATGTTTTGATTTCCGAAAACTCCAAATATGTAAAAAATTTACTAACCCGTGTTACGGTCGCGTTTGGTATGCTTCTGTCATTGTTCAGTCCATAGCTGACTGCTAACCAATTCTTCTTCACTCAATCTTTATTTCACTATGCAACATTCTAGATAGTTCTGGATTAAAAACCGAGGCTTTGCAAACGTAGTGTGGGGAGCCCTGCGGTAAGATGGAGTGACAACCACACGCAAAGTAGGCGGTATGGCCTGGATGAGAATAGCCAAAGATCGGAAGCGGTGACGTGCACTAGGGGAGGCCTACACTTGATGTAACATTTATTTTATTTAATATATTATGTTTAAATAAAGTGAAAAGTTACGTTTTATTTGATCAATTTTGTCATAACACAAACCTCAGCATGTAAATACAGCAGTTTAACAGAAAATTGTAACAAATTACGATATTTTCGCGTATCATTAAAAAGCAGGAAAGCCCATGCATAGATATGATTATAACCTTGGCTCTATACGTTGCAATTGAGATTGCCGAGATTAAAATAATTTATTTACCTTTTCCATTTACGGGGGATTTACTAATACAAAGATTGTGCGGCTATTAAATGATGACTCAAGTAAACAAATAAAACTGAGTTAATGTGTAAAACTGTTTGGTTGTACCGTATAATTTAGACTTACAATGAAGCAATGTAGTATATTTATAATTTTAATTGCACATCAAACGATTTATAAAATTAAATAATTATTGATTAAATTTTTTTGTTTTTTTTTACAATAAGTTATAAACATATCTTTAACAATAAAATAGTAATAGTTATGATTTATTAATTGAAATCTTAACATGAGTGATAACCCATAAACAAAAATGTAAAAATTAAATAACAGTGCAATAAAAATGAAAGTCTTAAAATTAATGTGAGCTCTTCTAAAATTTAGCAATAAATAATATAGTTCTACTGCAACCATAAACTTTCACAGTCACCATTTATATTGCAATGATCTACGTATAAAATATATTCACTGGTTAAGTCTCGTCGCATACCAAAACATTCTATCTTGAATTAATAATTCAAGATAATATTCTTAAGAAGTTAAAATTCTAAATTAAAACTGTCATCATTTTTGTAACAATATCCTTTTGTTAAATACTGAAGATAAATTAAACTTTGCAAAGAATGGTCGAATATGCCAAGTCTTAATTAGTTGTGTCACTCACAGAAAAATTAAGCATGGTGATTCTCACCGATACCGGAACAAGCAAGAAAACTACCACCAATTGAGAAATCCTCGCCGGTTAAGTTAAAATTTACCGTAAATTTTTATTTCAGTGATGAAGTGAAAAGGAATACATAACATAAGTAATTTATCAATTCTGACCTCGTATACGTAGTAATAATCGACAGAAACAATACCCGCAAGGACCGGCTAGCAATTCCTGACCTATAGAGAGATGGTCGGTTATCCGTGTTTATATCATTTCTGCAGCCATGATACCATTGTCTTCTGAATCTAGAAGACTTTTTGCTAAATCTATGTGTACCCTCTTTCCTCTTCAAATGTTACTTTTGTTATAATAAGATCAGAAGAACAGTTCACGTAAAGAAATACCAGATTTCTGTAAAACGCACAATTTGAACGAAATATTGCAGTTCCATATTAAAATTGTTTGACATAGCATCAATTAATCAAAAATACATTCAGAATTATTAACGCGCCATCATATCATACTCAAACAAACCGTAATCCATAATCTTGGCAGTTATCTAGAAACAGCATTAAAAAAGCCGTTCAAACCAACATATCTAGCTGCAAAAAGAGAACAATAGACAATCTTAGAACCAATTGTCGGACTACAATGGTAATGCGATGTTAAGCGATGGAATTTGAGACGATTTCGCGTGACAAACCGAAGACAGGAAATACAGGACCCGCGGGTAGTATAAAGCGACGGCCGACGGTCATTAGCTCGTCGCGTTGTGAATTAGCCCGCTTTTTTCCTACCGCGCTGATGCGTCAGTTGTTTTATGTAGCCGCACGGTCGCTTCGTTGATGCCGAATTATTGGAGCGACTTTTGATGATATAGCGATATAGATGGGATGTAATCTCCGCTGCCTCCGTGGCCTAGCGGTATTGACCCTTGCTTTATGAATCGGAGGACGTGGGTTCAAATCGGGGAAACTATCTAATATAATTGTTACTGTAACTTTCTGGTTGGTTAGGACGATATGGGCCGATCACCCAATTGTCAGAAAGGTAAAATGGTTAAGGATGACGGACCCTTCAAATTTACTGGCAACAAAGCAGCTGCTAAGAATGCAGTTTACCCTTTAAATTGTGGAGGCCAGATGCCAATCGCTTTGCGTAAAAACTGTTATTCAGGTAAATCTGGATTGATTAGAAGCCGACCCCATGATAACTTGAGGAAATGCCTAGGTGTAAGAGAGCTGGGATATAATCTTAAAATGAACATAATTTACATTTTGATATTTAGCGTCGTATATGATATGATAAATTGATTATATACATAATTTTTTTTCTCTACATTGTAAAATTTATTTCTTTAATTAAGGTCATAGAAACTTTCGTTTCGAAGATACTTTCTCGCAGTTTTACCGCCCTACGAACAGCTTACGCATACCCGCCCTCGTGGGAAGCAAGGATGAGTCATGATGGATTCATTACTAAAACCTACTAAATTATTTCTTCGTTCTGTTGTAACGCCTAATGGTAAAGACACAGTCATGATTGAACATTCAGCCCTGAATATAGCAACATACCAATTTCCCGCCAGATGAGTTACATCCTTGGCATTTACACTTATCCTTCCTCTCTCCACTAATAAAACCGGGTAACCGATTCCCAGAATTTGACAAAATAGAAACTTTTATAGGGGTGGTTTCAGAAACCTAATACAACTTTTAAACGCGGTCGAAAAAGGTTTGAGTAATTCAGTAAGGAGATAGTTCCAAAAAATCCCTAGATGTAAAAAAAAGCCACAAAATAAATTAAAAAAAAAGTGCTCGTACGGCAATTGTTCACGCTGATTATATTAAGATAAATGACAGTAACAAGGCCGACGAGGCAGCGTGGGAGCGTTGCACCTTATTCAAATCGATCGATGCCAAGAAAAAACCGTTTTACAGAAAACCTTTCCAGTTTTTCCGGTAGCGCGGCCGTCTCAGAGATTCCCCTGTCGCAATTTACATGAATAAGGCCATTAACACATTAGTGTCGGCCACGTGCCACGTGTTCAACATAATGCACTTTTTTTCATTGTTATTTTGTGTGTATCATTGATATGCGAAAATACATCGAAGACTTTTTTTTAAAAAGGCGCCTTTCAGCAAGAATAGGCTTATTATATGCCCGTTTAGTACTAGAATGGTAAACTTGTCCTTGAGAAATAATTTCAACTCCGCTGCTGCAAGAAATATCAAACGTGGAAAAATATAAAAAATAGAAAATAAAAAACATGCCTATTATAAATTACAATTATGACTGTTAAAAATTATTTATCTTAATCTTTTTAAGTTTAATTTTCAACTTCCGTTCTAAACATTATGATTGATATCATCAGCCTGTGTTAGTCCACTGCTGGACATAGGCCTCCTCGAATGCGCGCTTGCTCCATTAGGGGGTTTATGGACGCTGATCCAATGCGGGTGGACCGACTTTTTACATGCCCATCCGATGCATGGATCACCTTCTGGTAATGGGCCAAAATTATTCTAACCAACCAGAAAACAACGATAACACAAAGTTATTTTCCCGCGGGGTTCAAAACCCACGTCCACCTGTTTATAAAGCGAGGGCCAATTCCGTTAGGCCACGGAGGTGGTTGTTATTATCATTTTTGCTTGACAGAGACATTTCTGCTTGTTATTACCGAAAACCCTATACTCATAAACATAAAAGTTGCATCATTCATAGCTTATTATATAGTCATAAATAGAGACCACGGTGGCAAAGGCAACCTTGGTAATGTGACAACACCTTAAAGAAGGACAACATTGAAATAATAGACAACTAACATGCATTGCTTAATTCAAACACACCTTTGTTGTAGGAAATGAACTTGTTACTCAAGATTGAGTAATGTTACATCAGACAAATTTAGAGTATCAAATTGTCTTGAGACGGAATTATTTCAGGAATTAAGGGTTAATATCAATATTAATTGCATTGTTGTTTTAGTTTCTCTGTCTAATGATTTATATCCTAAAATAGGGGTGATCAATGCGAAATATCAACTTATATAATAATTGTTCCTTAATATTCGTGCCAGCCTGCTACAAAATAATTTAAAGACGGATCATAGTTAAACTTCAAAATACATAATAAGGAAAAATCACTCGTGTCTGTTAAGGATTCACCGATGGAAATTATAGTTTTATTGCCGCTTTCCATAATATGAAGTAGACTAAAACTTTCTGCCTTTATAGTTGAAGGAGAACAATATTATTGTTAAATACTCCCATATTAGTAAGTAATTGTTTAAAAGTAATTTCTGCTAAAATAACAAAAACCAGCAATGTTGCATTTTAAACTTAACATAATACGAACATACTTCGGTTACATATTAGGACATAACAGTTTAGTTCATATCATAAATAACCTTTAAAACACCTTTTACTCTTGCCCAACTTATTGCAAATTTTTCGGGACTTACCTAACTCTTTGTGCGTTCGTTATGGCATTTCCTTTGAGAGCTTACCTGCGATTCTTTTCTCAGAACCAATGTTCTAACCTTGCTCAGTTAGTCATCGGAGGCATTTTGCTAATCATAAGGCCTTAACTCAACATGCCGAAAGTTCGGTTGCCGCCCCCAAGTCATAACTCATCATGTTAATTCCGTGACTCACATTATTTAATAAAAAATAAATAAAATCATGTCTACGCTTTCTCCTTGTTTTTGATTGCATATTAACTATGAGAGAGATATTTTAAACTAATATTTGTTCGAGAGTCAAATTTATGGCATTTTCTCTCAGTGTTGGAAGATTGAGTAAATTAATTTCACATAATACATCTTCATTCTGTCTTCGTAGCCCAGTGGTAAGGGCGTGTACTTCAGAAACCGGAGGTCGTGGGTTCGAATCGTAACTTAATAAATTTTCATTCTTGTTTCCTAGTTGGTTGGGCAATTTGGGCCGATCACGCAATTGTCTGAAAATGGACATGTAAAAAGTCGGTCCAGCCACCAACCCGCATTGGACCAGCGACCGATACGGTCCAAAAACCGCCTAATGCAGAGGGCGTTCATTAGGGGAGGCCTATGTCCAGCAGTGGACTAACACAGGCTGATAATGATTATGATGAATATATACTGGATTTATTAATTCGACTTATTACTTTGATGTTAAAATATCCTTTAATAGCCGTGTCCTTAAGGCCATACTTTGTGCTCAACGGAATTTATTTACAAAAAAATATTATAGGACATACCAAAGAATGTTCATTTCTTTCACAACACACCTATGATGGAGAACATTTGTTTAATTTATATCTAATACAATGATTCCTAAATAAACACTTTACCTCAAACGTCTCAGTCTCCTGTATAATACAATAATATTTAACAGCTAAACAAAAGTTTATAAGTTTTCTTATTTTTTGTAAATCTATTGAACATTTTGGTAAATCCTCTAAAATTGACCATATCAAAATAATTTAACAGATAGGGAAAGTGAAGTCCAGAAATTAAATTCAAGATGTTTTTGTCATGTTTTTCTTCTTAAATTGACATTGTATACAATTTTATTATTAAACATAGATATATATACATATATACAATATAAGTGAACTCATTCTATGTTACTCATCTTATTTTTTACCATTTTCCCTCAATTGATCGCGCTTAAACATGTCTATTAGGCGATCGAGTTAAGTTAATCTGCAAACATATACGTCACGATATAGAGCAAATCATTAATGACTGCATCACTGCTGACGGATTTGAATAAACAATGACTGAAGCGGGTTTTCACTGTTCATGAATTGATTCACCGTAATAAGTATCAGGATGTTCTGAATATTCCTAGCTCTTATTTCATCAATATTTCCCATGCTAATTGTGAAAACCACAAGAAATGCCCTTCTATAATCCGTTGCTTTGGCCGCGCTTTACACCGTTTTGAAATTGTTACTGATCAATTTTTCTAGCAGAAATAGATATTTAAAGCAATTACAGTAACATACAATATTTCCAATTTAAAAATATATATTACAACTCATGTGTAATATCGCAGAGTTAATAATTTTTATGTTGTTTATAGTAACAAACATTTTTCAAAATGTACTATAAAAGTTTTATGATTACAATGAATTATAAGCAACCAGTAATAATAATTTATCATACACATTATATTAGTAATTCTCAAATGTCCATTTCATATTTCTAAGGTATAAAAATATCTTTAAATATATGTGGCATAAAGAGAAAAGAATACTGCCAGTTTAAAAATAGATTAATACAAGAATTTTCTTACAATACGGTGTAACACAGACTATCTGGAAGTAATTAATTACTTCTTTGTTGTCATTATAACGTATAAGTTCCCAGCTGCATGTTACGATAGAAACAATGCGATTATCTTACAGAATATTTAATAAAGACATATCTGTAGTTTTAATTGACAAATTTGACCAAATTATATGATGTTTTATAAAGAAAATTTTATAATAGTTAAAATAATATCGACTAAACGTTACTCGCCATCAATTCAGTCCACATTATTTTTCTTATATTATTAATAGGATACATATTGTTTATACATTTATTAATATTAAAAGAAAGGTGAAATGCCCTTCTAACCGGAACACACAACACAAGACCCACTACTGATTTACAGCAGAACTGTATCGCGAAAATACTTTTGCATATTTAATTCCTATTTAATCGGACTCCACAAATTTTATTAAATAAAGGCTTTCTTAATCTTTTGATACTAATTGAAGAGAGCTGTTAAGTGATTTTTGTTATCGATACAAGTAGCAACATATGTCTGCATCTTTAAAATTAACTAAAACCAGTAATTCCACGATTATAATTATGTGGAATGTTAATATGTTATAACAAGTACAAAACGTACAATTATCCATAAGAGGTAAAGACGTCAAGCGTTTACGTCGAAATCTAAAATTATTACGTGTTCAACTGCGGAAAAATATAACTAATATTGAATTCTAATAAACCGCACGCTTGTTGAGCGGAAATTTATTTAAAATTATGATCGCTTGCTTACAGCGTTTGTCGCTTAGCTAATAAGCCAACATATCATTTGTGACAAATTGTGTAGATGTTAATAGTTCATGATAGGTAAAATGGATCAATACAGTTCATTTAGTAGTAAATTAACTAAGTAATATAATATGCATATTAAACTATGAACCATCTGAAATAATGCATAGAATCTTACGATTTTTTTCTGAATATACTATAGAAATAAACAAATGTCGTTATACGTAAAAAAAAACCTGAACTATGACAGAGCAGATGCTTGCATTATTTTAAAAATGTCTAATGTCGAACTTTAATTAAGCCCAAATATAAGCATTCCTATTGGTTAGCACCGCTAAACAGTATTAATCGTACCATTTTCGACCAATGCACGGGCCTTTAGTATGTTACCAATAACGTTTTATGTATAAACATGACACTATTATAATTTCCACGTCTTCCAGGACATAGCTTGCAATCTATTTATATAGACCTAATCCATAGGACAGCTTGCGTCAGCACGGCCTCATTACAAACAGCAATGGCGGCCCAGGATCGTCCTAAATTTACCTTTATTTGTTTATTCTATCCTAGGGTTACTGCGATTCGCTTTATCAGCATTGAAACACCCGTACGCCCCTAAATAAAAGTAAGGAATGCGACCAATCCTGGATCACTATTCCTGGATAGCTCGGAGAGGCGGTTCTTGATTTGCATATGCCTCCCTATCCCGAAAACAGAAATAGAACGTCCCGCCTGGATACTAAATTATACTTCAAACCTTAGACAAGATGCTCAATTAATCAACGATGTTAAATAGTAACAAGGTTGAGCCAGAAAAGTTTTCGGCTGGCCGCGAAGGTTATTGAGATTTATATTATGTTTCAAGATATTACATAAAATTATTAATATTGATAATAACAGTGGTGGATGTAGAAAGCATGATTTGAGTATTTCCAATGCCAACATATTTGTTAAACGTTTGAATTATGGACCTGTCAAGCAATAAAACCAATTTTAAAAATAAATACTTTATTTTAATAACTTTTATAAATTCCATTACGGTTAGATACGAGAAAATATTTTTGTTATTTATTAATCAATAAAATTGTTTAAATTTATTGATAGCACTCATTTATAAAATTTTTAATCAACACGTACATTCAGCAGCATCGACCGTTATTAAAAAAAAAATCACTCACCGACCCTCCCACCAGTCCAAATATTGACCGTACCAAATAGCGACGAACCAAATCGATTTCGGTACGAGGACACCACTCAAAATCTACGCCGTACCGGATCACCATTACGATGGTACACGCGAATTTTCACACACCTCCTGGATCCGGCTCGGCCACATGCAGCTGTTTATTTGGACGGTACATTGCGTAAGAGCATGTGCCGCGCTTACGTGCTCGCGGGCCGCGACGTAGCATCCGTGACGTAATGGCGGGCCCTCTCGCAAACAGTACGGTTTTTTGCACCCTTTATCACGGGAGCGCCCGCCGGCCACATAAAAGCGTGGAAATCCGTTCAGGACACACATTACACGTAACGCGGCCAGCTGAACGTATCCGATAGAACGCGCCGATAGAACGAGTCGCGGTTTTCGTCTGCGCGCGGGAAATTCGAAAGTGAAACTACGTTGACAGTTTTTTATTTCTTAAATAGAACCGAGGAGTTTTTTTTAATAAAAAAAAACAATTGTTAAGTGCTAGTGTGACGGGACTTTGAACTTGTGTCTGACACCAAAGATTTATTATCTGTGATATATTTTTTTTTTAATCGTCAAATATGGCAGATTGTTGCACGCTTTGCAACGCTTGCAGTGGCAAAAAACAGGGAACGATATCTAATAGATATGGTGAGTAAACATGATACATAAATTATTATTTTCATTGAAATGGAAAATATTACGTTCGCCTAATTCATCCAGTTGGCCTCAACTTATATTTTACACAGGAAATATTCTGAATTAGTAATTTTGAATTAATGTTTTTGTGTAAGCAATAAATACAAATATGAACATTGTACTTCCCGTTAATTAATTAACGGGAAGTACATGGTATTGCTATACATATATGTTTTCATTCATGATTTTACATATAAAAATATATAATTTAGCATAATGTTAAAATAATATTATAATGTATTCAGATATATTAATGATTTATTAATAATAATAAAAAATATATTTGAGTAATTTATTTAATAATATTAAAACTATAAACAACAGACAATCGCGAACTGTCATTCCCTCTAAAAACCCGAAACGGAACAACATAGATAACATACATGCCATACAAGCGTCGACCGGCGATTTCGCAAAATTCAACAGCAAAGTCTGAAAAAGTTTACCGTTCACACGTCGCCGGCTGTCACTTTGCGATCACTCGTGTTAAGAATAATTTACACTGTGGCACGGAACGGGGTTAAGGGTATGAAGAATGAGCAAAAGCTTCGGTATTGTACGCGGCTCAGGTGTGATTTATACTGCGGCTCGCAAACAATGCTATTTTACATATTGGCAACACCGAAGTCGCGGAAGCAGGCCTTAAGTTTACGGTAAACTTAAATTAGCTGCTAAAACGATGTTTCAAACACACCGCGTTATTGTGTTCGAAATTGCAAATAAATGTATCATGTGTCTAAACGGAGAGCTAGCCTTCTGAAAATATGGATTTTTGGAACAGTATTTTTTTCCAAGCTTAAACGTCTAAAACATTTAAAAATCATATGCTTTAATTAGAACTAAAATTACGTAATAGTTAATAAATTAAGAAATAAGTCACCTACATATTATATTATAACAATATATTATAACATTTATAATCTTTTTTTCTATTTCAATCACAAATGACAATTAAATATATTTTGAAGTGATAAAAAAATTAACCTAGAATAAGATAACAACTTTAATAGAACAAAAAAATGTTTTTATCAAATACGTATTTTTACTGTATAATATGTTTACGAATGTTTTTAAAACATTCGGGTTTTTAACATTCATGGACTAATTTAGACTCTGAAATGACGTCATCATTGTAACCCATGGCAATGAATGGCGTCATACAACTAGAGTCTATTCTTAACTGTCACGGAGATATCAATCACGGTGGCAAGCGACTCCGTCCTTATATCCACTCCGACAGTCCACTGCTGGACATAGGCCTCCCCTAATACACCCCTATGCATAAGGGGGTTTTGGACCGTATTCCATCACGCTAGTCCAATGCGGGTTGGTGGGTGGACCGACTTTCACATGCCCATCCGATGCATGGATCATCTTACTCTTCATACAGTTGGGTGATTGGCCCAAATCGCCCTAACTAACTAGGAAACAACAATGAAAATTTGTTGAGTCCCCGCAGCATTCGAACCCACGACCGCCGGTTTCCAAAGCACACGCCTATACTACTATACTACGGAGGCAGTCGTGGGTTACTCTCTTTACATTAATTCCGGTACCAATTTTGTTAAACTATAGTTAACTAAGGTTACTTATAAATGAGTAACCTTATTTTATAAATCCGGCCCGATGACGAACGCGTCTAGCGTCGCGAATCTCCGTCAGACATTGGCGTGACTAATGGTGAAATGAACGCAAGCCGACACCGCTCTTGTAGGCTTTCCGCGCTTTTTCTGAAAATTTGGGAAATCCGTGAGTCAGCCGATGAGACGAGCGGAACACGATTTTCCACATGAGAGCGCCGGTCGACTGGATATTTTTCCGTTCAGTAATTACCTCGGCTGTAAGTTTGTAGTAGTTTGTGTAATAAATGAATAAAATAACATCGAATTATATAAATGCTTCCCATAAGTATTTAGGTCATAATATATATAACAGTCTAATGAAACATTCGGCTTCAGCCTGTGTTCCACTGCTGGGCATATGCCTCCCTTAATGCATACCTTGTCAATTAATGGGCTTTTTGGACCGTATCCCACCACGCAGGTCCAAGTCGGTCCACCCAACCAACCAGAAAACAACGATACCACAAAGGTTTTTTACCACGAGATTCGAACCCACAATTTCTACTTTATAAAGCAAGGGTCAATACCGCGGAGGCGGCGAAAATGAAATATTACCAAGTTATAATTTTTAAAGATTACACTACCTACAATTAATAATCGATACGAAATCGATTTAACCTAATATGGTAAAATGATCATTCTACGAATAATTAAAAATAAAAAATATTATTTGTTCCTTTTTTGACGTTTAAACGTTGCACAGCCGAGATGTTCTCAAATTTGGTATCTTATTTCAAATTCGGGACACGACGAAAGTAAAAAGCCCACCGGCCATCCGAAGCGAGGACAATCGGCGACCGGTAAAGGCTCTACTTAAACTAATTACAAACTCATTTTCGCGTCGTATGTAAAAAGAACCGGACTAATTGACGAAAGCATCATGTCACAAGTTTGTTGCATCGGGGCCTCTTTCATTTGTGCGCCACAAAAAGCTCTCATACCGACTCATTATTAATCGATTTGGTACAAGACAGATGTCATTGCTTCAAAATTAAACGCATTAGACCTTCGCGTTTAATGGAGAAGAGGTTTATATAATTATTTCTTTTATTTACGCGATTATTATACATATCGGATTATTATATATGCGTCGGTTGGGCGGTCCATCCACCAACCCGCATTAGACCAGCGTGGTGGGATACGGTCCAAAACCGCCTAATGGATAGGGGTGCATTAGGGGAGGCCTATGTCCAGCAGTGGACTATTACAGGCTGATGATGGTGTTATACACATTGAATCCACTATTACGGTTTTTCGCGTTGGTTATATATATCCATTTCCAACGTTTCGGACTCCTTCCAGTATCCATGATTCACATCCATTCCAGTCCGTCCGTGATCATGGATGCCGGAAAGTGTAGTCACTAAAATAAGACGTTACGGAAACGGGCAAGGTTGTCACACTCAGCGGTAACGGAATTAATGCAACGCCTTTCATCGCACAACGCTAATCGAACTCGTAATGATTGCATGTTTACGTTATCAATAAGAGCGAGTACAATCACAGCGGCTTGTTAACGAGACAAAAAACGTGTCAATGCATACACTAGACGCCGCAGAGCAGAAATATTCCAAACAAACCGCTGCCCCAATCGCCGGTATCGAAAGTTGACAGTGCAACTTTTGTAATCTGTAGTCGGCTAGCTACGTAGCATAGATGAATCTCGTAAGCCGAACGCCTCGCTCGCCTCTTTTTTAATACGGCCAGTTTACCCTCTTGTTTTACTCCTTGTTTTTGTTTTTCGCGTCCTGTCCCCGACATTTGTTCACGACACCAAACACGAAACGAGTGAAAAAGTCGAAAGTAACATTAAATGTTTGCGCATTGTGTGTCGGCTGTTTTTTCTCTAAAGGGAAATAAAAGGCGACGGAACTATTGATACAGCCATCTACATGTCGAGGTCCGCGTTAAGTGTTTGTTTAAATGGTCGTTGATGAATGATTTCCATTCTCTCTGTGATTTTTACTTCTTACGACTCACATTATATTAGTTTGATTGCAAATTTTGTTTATTATATGTATCAGTGTCAGTTAAAAGTTCATGAAAGAATCATAAATAGTTCTGACCGGAATACCACGGGATACCATCAAATAAAACCAATACAGCAAAGAATAACTTCACATTGTAAAAGCAATTTAATTTTATAGATGCTTTACGATAAAAGTAACAAAGGATATTTACTTGAACAAAAAGAGTTAGAGAAAATATTTAAAAATTATTAATATCAGTTGTTATTCGGCCAGTTATAGATACAACTCAAAAAAAACTACAAAAAAAATTAGATCAAAACACAGATTATAAAATATCAAGCGAAAAATACGAAAGAACCGTAAAGATTATGCAAACTATAGACAACACACAAGTACCCTTATCGCTGATTAATATTATACGATCGCCATTGCTATAGACGTAGTATATCCACAGTCGCGACTAACGTCCGATAAAGTCACTTTAGGATAGACTCATCGATGATTCAGCGTCGAAGTCTAACCGACTAATTGTTCACTTGCACAAGATTTAGAAAGCGAATGGCGCGGAGCCGCTAACTGGTTTCTTTGGTCAGATTTAAATTTGGAACGAAATAAAATCTTCATAATTCAATAAACGTTAAATAGTTTTTATTACATTTTTTTTTTAAATAAGTGATTCTGTCACTGTTATTTTACTAGTTATTTTAAAAACCAGCCAGTAGTATTATTATAATTTGAAACTGGAACGCTTTTTGTGCGTTCTTAGAAGAAGTTCGAAGGGCCTCCGCGTAGGGTCGCGGCTTTCCGGCGGGCGGTTAAAGGTTTTCGCATAGTATTCGACCGGCTATTTCATGTGCGGCGCGGCATTTCGGCGTTCATTCAACGATCGGAGAGTGCCCGCGCGCCTGTCTCGCACAACCTCCGCGGCCGGAACACGCGCCAGTGCGAATGTCCCATCACTAGTGTACACTTTTGAACAGTGAGAACGACGCGAGTGCCAGTGTTATCGACATTACGGCCAGTGTTAATATATCGATAATTTCCCCGCCCTCGACGTGTTCGATTTTTGGATTGTTGAATGAATATGGACTTGCCCGAAGGAGCTACGTCAATGCCCTGTTCATGGATGTCTTTTTAACCGGTGTGTGATTTACGTATATTAAAATGATAAATGTATCGCCGATGACCGAACAGTGTTATGCGTAAACAAACATTTCGAGAATAGCGGGTACATTGATATTTCGTAGTCTTCTAATGACAAGTAAGTTACATCCATGTGACGATAAACGTAAACAACTTTACAAAAACTTATTTTAAAATCATAACATAACTCAAAGTTATTACGGTATAAAAGGTTATTTTTTTTATTTTTATAAGTCGTTCGTATTAGGCCAGTTTTTTTATAATTAAAAAATAAATAAGATAATCGCATATGAATCATAATCCAGAGCGGTGAGTACAATCGGAACTCTTTTGGTATTGGACAATGCATATAAAGAAGGAATTCGGCGATGCCCAGCAAGCGGTTCGTGTGGGAATGTTCAACATTCGATTGGCGGCGATCGATCAAAGGGATTTTTCGCTGAAAGCAATACCGCGGTGTAACTCGACACCGATGTTGCGCCTTGTCCAATGGGATAATTAATCCGCCACTGTTTTATTACGGATGCTGCTAATTATGTCTAATGTGATAAACCGTGTAATTTTGACTACTTAAGACTATTTAGTAAGGTTAAACGTTTACTAAGCAAAGTTCTCGTATGGAATTTAACGATACAGAGAATAATACTATCGTACGTGAAATGCATTTACAAATTCGTTGTCTTAGATTAAAAAAAAATCTATTCATCGCTGGGCAGGCATTTATGCAACATTAAAAATTAGAAGCGTGCGTCCAGGCATCGAATCACCAAGGTTTTGTTATTGGCTTACCGAAAATTCACTAAAACCCTATGTTTTAATTCATACGGTGAAAATCTTATTTATTACATTATATTACCCATAGACAATGTAAACTTAAGTCGGCTCAAGTTAATAATAAAAAAAAAAACTTCCTCCGCAATTACCTCCGGTCGCTTCTGCGCGACATTGTGCCGGGAAATCCCAATAGCAAACGCCTTCGTACACTTTTCGTGATAACTCTGGTAAGCATTGTTACTAATAACAATACAGCAGTGCAAAATAATTATATACACCAGTTCGAGTGATAGTACGGTGCGCAAACATTTCGCGCGTCTTCTATTTGGCCTGTGAGTGGTGTTTGTCCAACACGTATTGTTGACACGGATTGACCCAATGATTCAGTGACACAAAACGCCGATTATCCTCAACCAAAGTGACATAAGCGAGCTAGATTTAACCGGCCAGTGAAGTGATTCTTCCTAGAAATTTTTGATTGGTCTTGTATATCAAATAATATTATACAAATAGTGCAGAAAACTATTCTAGTGATTGATTGTTAACGATAATTCAATCTAAATATTGTATATTTGCTGTTGTGTTCAAGGAAAACGTTCAGTTATATATTTATATGGAAATGTTTGCTATATATTTTCCAACTAAATCGATGATGAATTACATCATATTATCATGGATATGTGGGACAAAATTTTTTGGATTATGATTCATGTATAAGTGATAGTTATGTAATTTATTAAGTTACCTTTACATCATAAAAAAGAGACTAAAAATAGATATATAGTAATTTAATCTGTTTCTAAACTAGTTATAAAGATAACAAAAAAAAATTTCAACTGTGAAGACTTTGTAGGCTGAACTTGTGATGATTTCTGTCACATTTTTCATCTTTACAGTACAAAGATCGACAACCGAGTAATAACCCTTAACTTTTAGTCCTTTACAATTCTTTGGTAACGAAACGCAGTACAAGCGTTTGCAGTCTGCCGTTTTAGTACTCGCTGGACAATGGAAGATATATAAGTCGTTAAACTTTAAAAAAACTGACACGCCAAAGAATCTTAAAGCGACAGAAACGGGATAAAGCACATTTTATGATACATGACACCGAACAATTATTAAGTAATTTTAAGTGAAACAAAATATAAAATTTCCGATAATAACGTGTTTTAACATAATTAACGTAAATTGTAACATACTATAAATATGTGTATCATATATTTATTAACAATCTATATATATGATATAGTATGTTAACGAACTATATATATATATATTATTAATAAACTCTAGCAGAAGACTAGGTTATAGAAATTTTATATGCGCAGGTCTTGCAAAAGTATAAATAAAATAAAATACGGTTTTTAACAAAAGACAACATTTCTTAAATAAAAAAGACTTAAGTTTGACTTCTTGATATTACTACTATTTAAATATTATTAAACGCTAGTAATATTATAAAGTGATAACACACCCGAAGACAATAAAAAGCCATCTTAGCTCTAATTCACATATTTTACAGCTTGGAACCTAGCTTTATAAAGCTGTTAAATTGATTAAAAAGCTCACGTACGGGCCGCAACCCGACGCCTAATGGTCACTAGAAAGTGCCCCGTAGATTGAGATTGTACGGGCTTTATGCATAATGCGTCTTAGAATCTACCATAATCACTTGGCTTATTATTTTTTATGTTACTTCTTCAGCTACTGGAGAAATGTCTCGTTTCATATCCGCACTAGAACGTACGCCAACTGTTCTTGTTGCTGTTTAATCTCGCATAGCTATTACCTCCGACGTTAGTGTAAGAAGCCGTTAATTACAATTGCAAGTTTTGTCACCTTAATATTTACTTGGGGTTATAATATTACCGTGTTAACGTTAAATTGAATTTAACTTTAAAAAATTATTTAACATTTCTACTGTGTCTTGCTTGAAAAAAAATCACGTAGCGATTTTTAAAAATGGCTGTAAATACACAAGAAATTGTGTGACCAATTACTCCAGGTTTTAATACGTCGGTTTGTGTTTATATTTAAAACCCGATCGCCATAGACGTGCCTTACTGAATAATCATTTTATTCAATAATAATATAGAAAAACTTTTGTAATAAACTAATAAAATCTATTTTCTTGTTGCAGGTTTTCCCAAAAGGCTTTTGGTAGCTCTATCTTGTTCGTGATCTTCATGATGTGCATAATGCCAGTGGACGGACGCGCAGTTGAACACAAAAGGCGACACCAGAGGAAGCAGTCGGAGAATATGGCCCTGGCGAGGAACCCCACCGTTGAACAGTACAAGAACGCGACGAGGAAGATAATGAAGAAGCTGAAGAACACGAGAAGGTTCTTCAATCAAGACAGGAGGGTGCTGAACGAGTCGCGAGAGTATAGGGACGGGATGCCGGACTGGCTGCCGGCGGTGAACTTTGTCGATATACACTTCCACGATTACAAATCGCCGAAGAAGATGGGCTCGATATGGGAGAAGAAGGTAATTGTCAACATTAGTTTTTTAACATCACAATATACATCGTCATCAGCCTGTGTTAGTCCATTGCTGGACATAGACCTCACCTAATGCACGCCCTGTACATTAGGAGGTTTTTGGACTGTATCCCACCACGCTGGTCCAATGCGGTTGGCTATACACTTCAATACGTCATAATATTATTTACTTTTTTTATAACGGGCGACATGGCAATTAAGAATATTGCGTAATTGTAGACGTCATAAAATGAATATGACATCATATTAAAAAATCTTGCAGTGGTTAGGATTCACGATAAAGCCTTGTACCGATAACCCTTTGCATTCGATCTAATTTTCTAAGCACGCTTAAAAATAATTTAGTCATTGAAATAGTCAAATCGATTCCGTGATTTCATTATAGTCCCTTCATCATCATCATCATCAACATCATCAGCCTGTGATAGTACACTGCTGGACTTAGGCCTCCCACCACGCTGGTCCTATGCGGGTTGGTGGGTGGACCGACTTTTTACTTGCCCATCCGACGCATGGATCATCTTAGTAGTCCCTTAGTAGTTTATATTCGCTTTTACGCATCGCGGCTTAGACAAATGACAACCACCGAGCCGTCTCATGGCAACACATTAGCCCACCGCTAAACACGTGGTAAATCGACGAACCTGATACCTCGTCGTCGCCGAGATAAATTGCATTCGTTAAAGGACTTATGATGTGGGCTTTAGAAGTATGACAGTGTAATTACCGTGCATGATCACGCCACGACCGGGGTGGGTGGGGCAAACCGCTATTTCGATTCCCGTTCCAGTCAGATTTTTTCATCCTTTTTTACGTTGGCAAATTAAACTTTTTCGCCCTCTTCTTTCTCTTTATCTTCGCGACATTGTCCGCGCCCGAGGCGGGCCCGTTGCACCGCAAATGAGCTCCACCGGCCAAATTACACACGGCAACAGGCTGTACCGAATTTATTTACTTCATGTTGTACTTACGGGCAATAAATAGGTGCCCAGACCCCTAATTTGCGAGCCCTCATTACGTTACAAAGGGAGTATGGGGCCACGGCGGTTTTTACGCTTGTAATTTGCTAATTGCCATCGTTACCTCCACTCGATACAGAATTGACGATGAGTTAAGTTTTAGCAGGGGAAAACAGTTTTTTTTAATGGGTCGATAAACAGTTACTTCGGTAGTGCACAACAGTTGTTCCTATATTAAATAAAAGGTCGTTTAATATAAAACGCAGAGACATACATAAAAAAGCTACTTAAAGCTTCGATGATCTTGTTAAGCCGAAACGCCGCGTTTAAATGTTTCGCTGAAATTAGCATAGATTGACTCCGGTTGATTTTTCGACGCGCACGCGATGCTAAAGCGATGCCTTCGTACTCGGTCCAAAACAAAGACTTAAAATTGAAGCGCTGCTTAAATATTTTTTATAATACGGACGTAAAAAAAATTCATGATATCGCTTAACTCGATTGCCCATGCTATTCAATGTATATACATAAAAATTTGAAACTGTGCTTTACACGTAAAAAGACTTTTTTAGTGATACAGTAATGTACTTTTTCAACTTTTAAGCAACAAATTTACCATCTTTTTTCTAGCATACAATAACAAATAATATTAAACAAAAATTTCAAAACTTTCTCAAATATCTCAACAAAGCCGACACGAAATGTTCTCATACATTTAAACATTAAAACAACGACGCGCCAAATGCATTACTAATTAGAGAATCGATCGTGAGCTTATTGACATGTCCCCTGTACCGCTCCGCACACGTAAAATATAAAATACACAAGCGCATTGTAACGGGCGTTCAAAAGCTTACGTTATTTACCAAACGCACATATGGAACGCGCGACCCTATTATATATTCATATTGGACACCCACTAATTACTACACAAAAGTTAATGCCACACGAGACTATAAGTGCGTGGACGTTCAAAGATTCCGATGTCCTTAAACACCGGTCGACCATTTTACATTGACACCTGGTGTACCGTATCATCGAGCCCAAACCACAATGTGTATTAATATCGATGAATACGTAACGTTCCAAACAAAACGGTTCAACGCACGGCCACTTAACGAATTCAAATATTTGACTTTGGGCAAAGGAAAGCGTCAGAATTCAAGTGATCCCAGCTTGCTTCGGTTCTTAGTTGACTTATGGACAATTTAAAAATTAAATACGTCTCAAGCCAGACGGTAAATCTGTGCACACGAAAGAGTAGAGTGGCTGCGCCGTCGCAGTGTAACTGATACGCTTTATTATACTTAATTATCATTAAGGTAATGGCTTCGAACCGAAGTGTTATATCGAGCTGTTTCGAACTAAAGGCATAGTTGATCGCAAAAGTCATTGAAATCTCTAAGATGCCTTTGTTTCCACTCAAATTTAAATTTCCGCGACATTTTCTGATTTGTAGAAGCTTAGCTGAAACTTCATGAGTAAAGTTTAGCACACTTCCATACCGCCTTGGTCATTTCAGTTTACGGGCGTGGCGACATCTCGCCTCGGATTCCCGCGCTTCGGAATAAAGGGTCATTCCACAATTCTCGGCGGGCTTTCACGCCGGTCACCGAGTACGAACTGTTTGCACAGTATTTACGATTTGACAAAACAACACGAAACGTTAAAAACACATTATTCGAGCTGAGTGCGACTAATGCGGTATTACGGCCGCGTTTGTCTCCAACACGTTCCGGCGCTGAGGGTAATGCACCACTTCAGCGCTGTATGTTTGCTTATTGTTCGCGTACGGAACGTAAAGTGACTTTTGTGCCGTAAAATTGTTCAATTTTTACGATTGTTTATGAGTCAACACTTACGTTAGCGTTATTTAATGAATGAACGCATAGACTAATTAGTTTTACGAATGATGAGTGTTCGGTTGACCGCGTGTGACGTGTTCCGTCCCGTTATCCTGTTCCGTCACATTTTCGTAGCTATTATGTTTCATTCATTGATGTATTACGTGTTATCGCGTCTATAAATAAATGTATGCGACACTAGACCGCGAATGATACAACAGTTCCTTTTGCTGTGGAGGAAAACGGCCTAGTAAACTTGTAATACTTTCAATGATGTTTACATTGAACATTATGAGATTTACTTAATAAGCATTACATGATCACGTCTCACATTAAAAAATATACATAACCAAGAATGCAGCACTTGTCCTTTTTTACAAAAAGAATTATAACCTTAATTTTAACTTTAAATATCGCGTTTTCTAACTATAATGTAACATCTAGATTCAGTGTTGCTCCTATCAACCATAGCGTGACATTAAATACCGGCCATTAAATACAGTTCGTTACACAAAGTTCCGTATTCGAACAGACACTTTAGACCAAACTCTATATTGCAGCTATATCTATAGTGAGTTACCATAGAGGTTATACGGATAGAAGCTTTCCCGCGCACACGATACACAAAGCAGATTTTACACATTGTTCAGCGTACACAAGCGTACACGCTCGACGCCCACAAGCGGTATTCAATTACCGCGCAGGACTTAAACCCTGCACTAACGCATCATTACCTGCGAAGATTCGCTCTCAGTAGTTTTTAAAGGGCAATAGGAGATCTATTACAGAGGAGGTAAACCGGTTCCATGCTTACATCTATCATAACTGAATGGCTATACTCACTGACAGTCGTATTGTCATAGGACTGACGATTAATTAAGCCGTATACTAACACATTAAACCTTATGCCAACGTGTCAAGGACGATAATTGACTAACAGATCGTTCAAACATTGCGTATTTCGTATTCGGTTATCACTTAAATATTTGACGACAAATGTTTTGTCAATAGTTTGACGAATCAAATCATACGGAACGCAAACATTTTGAGCCCTTCAATCATTTTAATTCCGTTTTAATTGCAAAGTAATATGATCTAATACGAATAATTGAACTATTGCTTACGTTACGTATGGATCATAGAGTCGTTTGTAGGTTAGGTATCAAAATACAATTCAAGGGCTGTAAAACATTATTGAAACATTTAAAACTCATCTTAACGTTAACCCTAATTACTACTGCGGCTATTGTACTCATCTACATGCTTACCTTTAGGAATTAATATTACAAACAAAACAGTTCATAATATATTTAATTATTTTATTTAATTGCAGTTGACGCATATTAATACAACCCAAACCATGAGCTTTTAATAGCGTCACATTATATAAGATTAACATTCAATTATAATAAAATACTACAAAGTTGCACATTAATACTTCAAGATTAAACCAAACCGCGTTGATATTTCCTCAAAGTGAACATTGGCTACTAAAAGTTAACATCGTCTACTAAGGTCCTTGCGAATACGACGCAATAAATCCATTAATCTATCTAAATTCTAACACAGTCCGTTCGAACGCAGCGAAAACGTCATCTGCATAACGCTTGTTCACGCACTTAATATTTATGAAACATGCAATAAACTCGATAGAATTCCCTCGACGCTAGTTTACGCGCCACTTGATATTTTACGACTTCTAAACTTATTTAATTGTATTATTAAAAGCTATTATGTGGCTTAAAATATGTATAAATCTCGCAATTGCAATAGCATACACATGATTGAATTATATAACTGTATGTTAGAAATGATAGCGGCATAGTAATACGAAATTATATTATGGGTCGTTTCGGTTTGTAGTGTACAGGAAAAGTACTAAACTGCTTCATACAACTTTATTACCGGAAATTTTGTTTGATAAAGGGTTGTATTCGTAATTTCATTTGTATCTACCCAAGAATCATGTAATTTTGACGCATTTGAAAGGAAGGTAACAATAAAAACATAAATTTATGTAATCCTTTATTTTAATTCAGATGTTATAATAGGAATTAATTCTTAAGTCTAAAAAGTGTATATTAAATTCTTGAATAAGTAAATTATAAAATGAATCTCACCTTATATTGTTATAAAGCATGGTTAAGAATATTAATGTTAAACTAGAACTTCAAAGTCATATACTTATGGAGTTGAAGCGGTTCATACAAAGGATCATTAGTGACACCACTATCACGAGTCACACCTTAAGCGGCATCTAAAACAGAAATAGTTCAAATCAAAAACATATAACAAACCTAGTACGTGATGAGAGAGACATCAACGCTTTGAATGCAACTCAATATGTCTATGCATCCCGAATTCCTTACAAGCTGTGACAAAATAAAAATACCGGTTATTATACAATTATATAGTTATGTAAAACTTGATAGTTATTATTACTGTAAATATTTTTGTATTGTTAACAATTAATCAAGGTCACAATTGTTCAAGACGTTAGGTTGTTATTCATAGACGAAAATGTTTTGCCGCAAAATTCAATAAATTGGAAAATTTATACAGAATATGTAAATAGTAAATGATATTAAGCGCTTGAAATAAATGTCAACAATATATGACATCATCAAAGCAATAGCGTTCACTCAAATAACACAAGACAAAGCTGTCGCAAAGCTGGCAACAAGCACGAGTGCCAAGTTTTACAATAACTGCGATACTTACAATCACAAACACTCATGGATTAGCCTCGACACGGTTCCAACGCGATGTAAACTATACATAAAGACAATATTAATTCACGCGTACTTATTCAATATGCGCAAAGTCGCGTAAGTTCACGGCCGACGGAGCTTTGCTTCGATTCCATCAATCGATTTGTTCGCTTCAATTAACCGTTATGAAGGAATGGGGTTTTATTGGTCATTAAATCTCATTTGAAACTCGAACAGTATACAACTGGATTTTTATTTGTTAATACATTATACTCGTTCAAGTTAACATTATGGCGAAATAAGCTCGTTATTCATTGCTGTGAAGGTGGAAGCAAATGAAATTATAAACGAGACGGAATTTAAATAATAATCTTATCAACAAACAACTTCCTTTTAAAAATGAAGCCGGGAATGAAGATACGTTAAAATTGTTTGTATATTATATTATATATACAGCGAACTTAATTAAGTTCAATAATAGTCTTACAAATACGCAGACATCTGATTGTTGCAATAGGTGCTTACAACAAATAATACCAGTAACATAGCGCCAATGTTACTAGCTTCCTACGATATTACCCGTAACATATTAATAATATAGTTTTTCTCTTGTTACAGTTCGCATACCAAATGCCGAAGCTGTACAAATCGCTGAAAGAGTACGAAGTGATATTCCAATTACTTCGTGACGTCGAACTAGACTTCCCCGACGATCCCTTCAACAACTACAAGATGGTGCGTCAAAGGCTCATCGGGAACTCACTTCAAAAACTGTACAGCTCCATCGCGGAGATAACCGAAAGTATGACAGAGGTCAATATGCCAGTACCACTATTCGACAGAGCCAGGATGAAGCTGGACAAGTTTCAAATGAGAGTAGACGCTACGCAGTGCCTCAAGAACGACTACATCGCATTCAGGGGCTACGGAAATCTACTAAACAACTGGTACTACGAGTTCAGATGTCCCAGAAGCAAGAAAACCAACAAGCGATGCTCTCTCTACGAAGAGAAGCTAAGAGAGAAGAAAGACAACAGAAAGCCCAAGAACAAACAAATTAGCTGAACCCAGTTAACGTATGTTACGCATCGTACAAAATGCCACTTGTGTACTTATTTATTGTTTAAAGTTAAGTGTACGGCTCTCTTTGCAACGTGATACAACGTTGATCGCTTGACGAAACATTATTTTGTTGATTAAGTAATGGGTACTTTCTCTGTGATATTTAGTATTCTGTAGTTATTGTTAATTTATTGAAACGCATTAGTTCGTAAGCATTGTATTTAGTTCCTTATTTCGCGCTATTCCTATCTGTTTCGCTTCCGTTGTAACAAAGATTCAATCTTCCTTAATGTATGCCTATTTATAAATCAATCGTGATTCTTCTGATTGTTTCATCGTTTCCGTTTATAAGAAGTATTAACAAAATGTAATTTTTAATCTCAATAAGTATTACTAGTAGGCGTAATGCCTTTTTAGCCAAGAAAGACTTTTAGCCTATTTTAATAATTTTAAGCTGCTTATTTATATGTTTTATTTTAAGAACATTTATATTTATAAAGTGCCGTTAGATTTAAATTGAAGGTACTGATGCCATTTTGAATTACATACACGACGATATTCTGTAAATGTTTGTGGTGTGAAATTTTTATAATTGCGATGGAAGATTACGTGACTAAGTATTAAAATGGAAATAAATTTTTATAAAAATTAAACTGTTTTTGTGTTTCTTTTAAAAGATAAATTATAAGTAACCTTACATAGAATAACACGAACTGAAAAGTCTAAGTAGTAGTATTCATCATCATCATCCTCGATTGTCCACTGCTGGACATAGGCCTCCCCTAATACACCCCTATCCATTAGGGGGGTTTTGGACCGTATCCCACCACGCTGGTCCAATGCGGGTTGGTGGGTGTATTTATGTATATGCATTCCGATTACTTGACCTGAAATATTAACCATTTCTTATACATATATCATTTGAAAGAAAGAAAAAGTGCATATTTTTGCTAAATAAGGCCTCAAAAAACAAATAAAAAGAACAAAAACAATATTAAAGACAATGAACCAAATAGGTTTTCACCCAGCGGTGAATCATAAGTTATTAACAAGTAAAATTTTTTGTAAAAATTAAAAAATCCCTCATTCTTCTTAATAAATAAAAAGACAAATTGAAATGAAATAGATGTAATTAAATAAGTAAAATTAGAAAACTATGCATACACAAAAAATATATAATATGTATGTAAGTGCTAACGGCGATAATGAAAATCGTTTTTTTTATTGAAAGACCGCCTCTTTAGAACTAAAAATAAATTTTTATACAAGTGAATTTTATCTCGTTATTGGTTAAAAATTGTTATCTTTTACAATAGTCAAAAAATTTATAACTGTATTCTTAAATATGTAAAATAGTTCTATATGCAAAAATATTAGTAATCAAATTTTCAAGTTTTTTACATATAATAATAATATCTAAGCCTATTTGGTACATGTGTTAATACAATATATTAATAAAACAAAAAGCTTAGTACATAAATTTCCAATGCCATTAAATATATATGTCATACAGATACGTTATAAATTAGTACTTCGGTACATATCATTATGATTAATGATCAAGTTAAATAATTAATTCTTTGGTTTACGCGAATTGAATAAAAGGATACTTTATTAAATAAAAGGACTTTTTACAGATTTTATTGCGTTTATTTTACATTATATATTCCCGACGTTTAGAACACTTTCCAGCGACCAAGGTCGTGGATTAAGTTGAATTCTAAAAATATTTATTATATTATGGAATTTTAGTTTTAATTTCACATAATTCTATTAATAATTATGATTATATACACAAACAAATGCAATAAAATCTGGTAAATGGCGCATACTATCAAGTTTTAGCTACTCAACTCTAGAGGACGCTAAATCACTAGTTCCGTATTTTGCATTAATAGTTTGTTATTATTCTAATAGATGGCGGCTCTTTGAAATTTTAGTAATATCAATCGTGCGTTGTAAAATCCCGAAAAACAATTTTAAAAAAGCCTTTAAACGTAAACTATTTTTTTTTCTAAATATAATTATTTATTTATATTTATTTTATTATAATTATATACTCTCCACTTTTTTCTGTAGCATCAAGCGTCATCTTTCTTTGTAAAACTGAACTAGTTTGACTAGAAGTGCTCTTCTATTAATAAATAAGTTATTGTTTAAAAATGTAGATGTCACTATACTAAATTGTTTAATTCAACTTCTGTTTTCGTATCAGATGAATGAAAATTGAAAATTACTAAATGCAAGAAAACATGAACAAACGGTGTGAATATTAGAGCATAAGCCAATAAGGCGATCGCTAATTGCGCTAAATAATACGTTATTTGTATAAGGAACAGAAATAAGAATTTTTAAATTGATAGAGTTTTTGCTACATTGTGGCGACTTGCTTTGCGTAGTTACCACTGTTGTGCTAAAGGGTGCAGATTCGATCCCCACTACGAATACAAATATTAGATTTCTACATGGTGGTGTTTGGATGTTAGTGTCTATTTACCTGATATGTATTTATTAAGTAAACTAGTTTCCATAGAACAAGCTTTACTTAATTTGAGACTAGATGATATTGTGTTATTCATCCAGAAATATTATTATTAATGCGTTATTACAGCTTTATAAAATTTCAATTTTATAGTAACTAGAATAATGTTATAAAAAAAGAATTAAAAAAAAGTCAAAAACGTTTAATATGTATATAATCAACAATAATCGTGTAAATTATTTGAAATAAAAATTTTTAAAAATATAAAAAACAAACAATATTGTCTATTCTCTGTCTAATCTATAGTTTTAAGGCTAGATGGCGTTGCTCATAATATATTTATTACTTTAAACACCACCGATATTTTCATTGGTTTATAATATATAAAATGAAGTGAAATATCGACATTTTATATTAAACGGATTTTTCATTGGCTACGTAGACAGACGAGCCGTCAGGTCACCAGATAGAAAGTGATCACCGACGCCATTTGCAATACTAGGGGTATTACCAACTCGCTGCCTACCGTGAGACGTAGGATGTTAAGTTTCGTTTTCTCAGTAAATACGCTGGCAACGGTACCCCTGAAACCAGAACACAGTAGTGTTTTCACACTTCTGTTTTGCAGCAGAAATAGGCACCACCGTGGTACCGCCCCAGACGGCCTTGTAAAAAGGATATCTACCACTGACAATATATAGTAAGAATAACAACTTAATTTTAAAAATAGGCAACATATTTATTATAATTATTCTTAGATAAATAATGCAAATACCAGAAATTTTAAACGTTGGTATTAACACTTCTTTTACTGATGTTATAAATTATTATAGATTGTTTTAATGCGCTAACCATGTGGTTCTACCTTTAGTGCAGCGCGTTCGCAAAAAATATGTAAATACATACATATCTATTGTACTTGACACATTTAAAACTATATTTTACAAGACAAGTTAAGACAATAGACGTGGCGATTATCAAACAACCCGATAGCCTTCAAGTGCCGAGTATTCTAAGTGTGGGCTTCCGACGACAAATCCCTAATAACTCAAGCCCCGTTTCCAGTTAGCCGGTTTAGTAAGAAATGATTATAGTTGTGAAATGTTTAGTTTTTTACTTAACTTCATAAACAATAACTACATTACAATACATAAAAAAATATTTATCAATTTCGCGATAGTGATCATACTTGCTGTTCTTTAAAAAGCTATGCGTGACTTAAATAAAAATATTTTAGTGTACAATGAGAGATATTTTTGGGGGGGCGAACGCTTTGCTCCTATAACAAATTTTCTGTACTTCATTAGTTCTCTATGAATATTTCTCTACAAAATGTATATCTTCTGTTCTAACCAGACCACTCTTATTTTTGTTGTATTAATAATGTTGTTGTATAAATAAAGAAATCGCAATAATTTAAAAAATGTATGACGCAAATAATTGTTTTACATTAAAATTACAGATAACTTGCGACAATAATATCAAATACTTAATTATAAGGTTTAAAATATGTCCACATCACTGCTATGAAGAGCAGCATAAGAAATTCTATTTTAATATTAAGCAAAATTCGTAAATGTTTTCTATTTATTATAAACAATTATTTTCGTGTTTATAGTCTAGGATCATTAAAAGAGAAATAAAAAATAATATTTTTTTCATCTAAATTAAAATATTACTATTGGAACTAAGAGGCAATTTCAATGTAAATTTGAATTTTCTCTATAGTGTAAGTAATGTAGTTAGAGACACATAAAAGATGGTTAAAACCTTAGATTCCATAAAAATTTGAGATTTCATGCTGTGCATTTTATTGTATTGTTGTAGGCGTAGGCCGTCTTATCGCTTGAATAACCTTGTAAGTTTATTTCCCTCTTAAACCCAAAACAATATCGAGTTATTGAAGAGCTTTAAAGTTTTTCTTATCTTAATGGTATTAGAGAATTCAAAACCAGGTCTCTACACCCAGACATTTTTGGACAATGAGAGTGAAAGACATCTGCACAGCAATAAACTAATCTTGCTGTTTTATCTTTTATTGTTATTAGTTTGTAGATACGATTCACGTTATTGTTTTATAGAAACTTAAAGAATATGTGAGCTGCCAACTTAATAATTCATCATACCATACATAAACATTTTACAAACGTTAAGTCTTTCTAATCAATAGTCTATAGATTTTTTAAGTTATATTTTTATTGGTTGATGATTATGAGATTAAAAGTTTACGAGGCGCACGCACACCGTCACTAAGAAAACCGAAACCTTTAAATTAGCTATAGTCAACATTTTTGTGGTTTTTAAATAAACTTCCTTTAATAATGCGTAATATTAAAACTTTTAATGCATAAAATACCTTTTTTCCATTTTATTGTCTCTTTTTCTGTAACCATAGAATAAGGCAAGAGATTAGTTTTGAAAAGATTTTATCTTGTTACGCCAAAGATGTTTAACGTATTACACGTGTATTAAAGTATACACACATTGTTCAGTCAAGTATCACATTAACTGCAGAAAAAACTGTACGTAATTTTCATAGTTAAAATAATAATTACAATGCCAATTAACAATTATTTCGCCATAGGTAGTTCTGGTTATTTACATGGTTGTCTCGTATATTATCCAAAAAACTTGTAAGACTCGCTATAGGGTTTTTATTTATTAAATCTCGAATGTAATATTTTGTTTCCGTTTGGTTTATTTATAATTATACAATATCTTTAATTCTTTTTGAAGTGAAACTTCTTTATCGGGGTTGGAAAAAAATGTAGTGTAACATTTTTCCGTTACGCGCCATCTTATATTAATCACGTCACTGGCTTATTAATAACACAAATATATAATAACGACATTAATTATAGTAATAATTCTATTACAATTAATGAAATTCAATAATAATCTTTGTAGTAATAAGCTAAAATGAAATAATTGTAGAATTTGTATTTATGTCTATGATAATAAAAGCCTTTTATTAAACTTTATCTAATTTAACTTTATTTAACCAATTTCTGTAAAGTTGCACATAGTAAATTATTTATTGAAAATAACGTCATAAAGAAGTTTAACTTCTTACGAGTGTACGCTAGTACACGCACACATTTTTTTTTGTACTTAACTAATTTTCCAATTTGTTCTTTACCGTTTAAAAGAACCAAATAGATTTTTTATTGTTATAAGTAAATTTAGCTAACCGCAAAATTCCCTTGACAACTTTTCAACCATGAATATGTAAAAAACTTAAACGTGATTGAAATCTTAGGACACAATTTATCTACTTTCTGCTTGTTTAATGTCAGCAGTATTTAAAGGTTTAAATGTAAATTTTTGTATCTTTCGTGTGTTCGATTGCTAGATTGCACAAAATTACGATGTTATGCCACGAACCTTGATATATAGAACTGTTTTCTAAATACTTTTCACTATTTCGACGGCGGCTGATTTTAATAGCTGCGAACATTATCATATTAGAAATGTGTAATGTACAATTTATTACTTACGCAAAACTAATTCTTCGTGTTTTGCTGTTTTTTTTAGATAAATTGCAACAGAAATCGTGAGTCAGGTAGCAATATGCTGTAATTTTATCTCAAGTACTATCATGGGCCATTTAGGATAATCATAAAAATATGCATGCGTCGACCTCAAAGTAACTGAAATAGGAGTTCGTAATTTAAAAGAAATGAAAGAAGCATGACATTTATATTGTTACACGATTTGCTCTAAGAATTGGAATGCAGCTGTCACCACAAAGTTTTGAGCTTATCCAAATATCGGATGTTCCGTTTCTCTCACACAGCAATATATATCTAGGTCGCCTTTTAAACCGGAACACAGTAATGTTTTTACGATGTTGGTACACTGTTTCGTTATAATGAAGTTTTATTTAAAAAAATCGTATGCTAATAGGGCACATTAAATATATGATGAACGAAAAAAATGCGGTAAACACATTATTTATATATTATTTGTCATATAGCGTTCACATAATTTTTTGGCAGAAATAAGCATCATGGCTGCTGCCATTTTTTTGATAACACTAAAATTATAGCATATAAGTACACAGATAATTTATTGTTTTATACAATTCAACAAGATATACGTATCAGAGTCGTTCAACGACAATGACATTGCTAAAAAAATTTTATTCACTTTTATTATAGCTTCAAATGCAAGTTCGAGCAATGAAAGTAAGCGAACAAAAAAGCGAATAATACACTTATTACCAAACAATATATTCATTGAGCACTTATCCATGAAATCTGGTTAACATCGTTTTCATTCTGCCATTTTTATCACGCTCTGTTTAACAAACAAAAGGTTGGCTCGCCTATTATTTATCGAAAGAATCGTTATTGTTAAAGTAATTTTCCAAGTAAGAATAAATCTGTATCAAATCTCCTTTTTTACGGATTTCTCGCGTTCATTATTTATATTTATCCCCGACGCTTCGGACTCTTTCCAGCATCCATGATCACGGTCAGACTGATGTAAGTACCATGTATACGCGTAAATAAAAGAGAAAATTGGGATATATACAGTTACATTAAAAGTCTTGTACGTATAACCTCGTAAATGTATTCAATGGATTGACAGGGTTAAACGTGTCTTAGAGTCCTTTAGAGGCTGTAAAGTTACATATTAAATAAATAATCGTTTTAAAAATATTTAACTATATCTCTGTACAGGTAAATAATTATACTCATAATACTCATAATATTGAATATCAAAGTGTATTTTTGTTTCGTATTGTATACGACAGCTTACAATACTAAACAAAAATAAACACGATCGTAAATTAGAAATAACTTTGGTGTGTATTTTCCGTATCAAATATACTTTAAAAAACTTATAGATAAATATCTTTTTAAAATAATTTTACCAAAATGGACATTTTTTTTGTTATTGCCTACGCAGGCAGTCAAGCAGTCGGACCACCTGGTGTTAGGTGGTCACCGACATCGACAATACCAGTAGTATTACCATCACGGTGCCTACCGTGAGACATAGGGTGTTAAGTCTCGTTTATGCAGTAAATACGCTGGCTACGGTGCCCATCAAACCGGAACACAGCAGTGTTATCACACTACTGGTTTGCGATAGAAATAGGCACCGCATTGGTACCAACCCCGATGGTCCCCTGTAAAAAGGGAACTATCACCAGTAACATCAGGCATTGGAAAAGTCATTAAACATCACTACCACATTTAAAATCGGCATAAGTATTCCTTTAGAAAAAATAGTGTCAACGTGGGAACTCCGAAGTAAATATAACATGAAATTTACTTCAGGCTGCCTACACAGGCTGATGTTGATGGATTCATTTAACAATGCGGTATAAAAATATAGTACATTGCATTTTCTTGACTTATTTGTCAATTCACATGCTGCTGTTAGATGCCACGATCATGCGTCCAATAAAATGATAATTGAATGATCAAATAAAGCGATCTTTTTAAAAATGTTTAGGATTTGTACGGTTGCAGGCTAAATATAGAGAACTAGCGACCCGCCCCGGCTCCGCACGGGTGCAATACTGATATCTGTAGAATCTATAGTAAAATATATAAATTTGTCAGCGTTTCTCTGCCATATTATGCTAGAATTATGCATATGAACTTACTCTTTAATCACTCTACCTATTAAAAAATCCGTTTAAAAACATCAAAATCCGTTGCATAGTTATCCAACGTTCTGTTATCATATAATAATCAACAAACAAAATGATTATTTTTAGCTTAATGGCAACTTGACTACATATGTTACTTGATTAAATAATATAAAGCCTATATTATTTTCCACCTAGCGTAATTACCCTACTATAACAGACACTAAAACATTATGACGAAACATCTTTTAAAATCAGTTGTCAATTAAGCTCTGATGTATTGAAAGGAGAAGGTATAATTTGTAAATAAATGGGTGTAAATATAAATTTAATAAATATATAAAACTTATACGAATCCAAATTTTCACAAAATATTTCCCCGTCTTCGTGACAAATGTTATAAGCAAAAATGCTCGTAGTTTACAACAACAGCGGACGTCAGGCCGTTGGCGCCAAATGATTTACACAGATTATATAAACAAAAAAATTAATCAAATCACGTTGCGTTCGGTACGCGGGTGCAGCTGTTGTTGCGCCGCTACCAAGAAGACCAGCTGATAGAAAGTCGAACAAAACCGTTCAGTTGTTGACAACACACCGACGGTAACGGACGTTGGTCTGACGCAAATGTTACCGAACGCACGCGGGAAATAGTTGCGTCCGATTGCCGCGGGAAAACAAATTGAACGCACACAGATTAAAAATCGTAGTACAGACTCAAAATGGGTGTCAGTGTGAGGATTATCGTATTGCTCTTCGCTTTTTCCTTCGCTTATTCCATCCCCGTCGGTGAAAACAGAAAAGCTTCCAACGTAAAAGGTAAACAATTTAAATAATTATTATATAAACATTCAGATCATATTTACATATATATTTTTTTAATGTTTACTATTAGGTTTTATCCGTACAGATTTACGGTCCTCAGTGACGAAATAACAATGCAAATTCTGTACACGAATTCAGTGGTAATAGTAGGGTGTTTCTCGGAGAGAAAAGAAGTGAAACTAAGTCATACAGTCCAATCTTAAGTTTTTCCAATATTTTTTTTCTTATCAATGTATTTTTAAAGTAATAAATGCCATTGGCACAATGACAAAATTATATAACCGATTAAATTTATTTATTGCCCAATAAAAACGGACAACTTCCGGTGATTTGCTTAAAAATATTGCAACTAAATTAATAATTAGAAAACAAAACTGGCACAACAATCGGACAACTGTTGCAATTAAAAAAAAAAGAAATTATGCAACCACAGTTCACAGTTCGCGTTGCAAAAGCGTCGGAGCGCTTTTACGGATAATCGTTGCACGCCAAATTTTATGCACAGCGTCACTGACAATGACCCACTGCGGTCTGTGGGACGTTATGCTCTGTCAAACTGCAAGAAAAAAAATGAGCTAGACACAAAAGAATAATACCCCGTTTTATAACAATATAATACGGAACATCGCTGCACAGTTCTTGCTTTAATGCGCATCTATATGAAAATAATTACGTAATTTCTGTAGGTAAAATTAACATCGCCGTATTGAAATCAATATCAAGCAGTTATAATAATTTTTGATATAATTATAACTGATTATCGTTGTTTTTATGAGCATTTATTTTTTATGTTTTATTAATTTGTTCTATTAATACGGTAAATGTATATTAAGTTGTAACATTATGATTGCAGCTCTTACTAATAAACTATTCATAATTAAATTGCAAAATTTATGATATATCAATACAATAAACAATGTATTAATTTAAAATGATCAACTCCTTGCATGTTAAACTTGTTTATTTTAATCAAGCATATTTGCAATATGGCCAAATAATTGGATTCCCTCAACTACGTTCGTCCATTATTCGTTATTAATGTTGCCTAATTGATTCAACCTCCAAAAGCGCGGGCAACAATGGAAACCGGGTGAATTCTTAATGCGTAATGCTCTTTGCTGGTTTTCAACGGCATCCATTGTTGCTATTGTCATTGTGTCTCGAAAACCTTCACTTCCGAGGAATTAAATTTTGCAATTCACACGGCACACTTAATGTAAAAAAAATGTCAAAATTAAATCCGGTATTATTTTTTAATATGTACGAGAATAATGTTAAATCAGGGTAAATTATGTTTATGGTACAATCCATGCAAAGCTATCTTCATTCTATGACACGTTTTATGATCACTAGCAGGTTGGATGACGGGAAGACTCAGTCGGTTGGACTTGTTATATTAAGCCGGGAAGGAGAGTCTAGTTGAGAGAGAGATTCTGTATATTCTTTTGACGCCAAGTAACGGGTGCTGACACATCTAGGTCCCGATTTGAAGGGCTTTAAACTGAGATTACTGTTTAGACGAAAAATATTTCATTTAATCACTGTTTATAGCTTTGCACGGTGTTACCTGGCACCTAACGGACAGGACATATAATATGTTGCTCTTATATAAGTCGCGTAAATATTTGAAATAACTTAAAATGTCATGAAATGCAAGCAAGTATCAGTTAGAAGTGTTTATTGACCTTTTCATAGAGCCTACCCTGATCCTTTTAGACGTAATTAGACCTTACTTTATGTCGCAACCGATATGCAATGTTATTTTGAAACGAAATGTACATTAAATTCCGTGTTAAAATGGCTATAATGAAAATATAGAAGATACTCTATCGTTGAATATAAATAAAACCAAATTATGTTTTAAAAATCATTATGGGGTTTAAACAAACATTTTTACGTCAATAGATTAAAAATATTTCAAAATTTAATGCAATAGGTACCTTATAATAAGAAATTAATTAAAACAATTGTTTATAAATCTAAGACTGTCATCTGAATGTTTTATTATTTAATATTATGTTTTATCCATTATATTTTATTAATCGTAACATGCAATTTTAAGAGTATATGATAATAGGTTTTAAAGCGAACCAATGTTCCGACTTGTTATACTGACATTTAAAAATCCTCCAACTTTCATGATGATTTATCACACTGTTTGATATGAATTATAAAAGTTATAAAAAAAATAGTAAATATTTATGAACATTTAAATGAAAAAGCCTCAGTTTAAGTAAAGCAGGTAAATGCATTTCCTCAGGTTCAATACCCCTGACGCCCAGTATGCTTTACACCGAACTAATATTGACGATGGACCGTCTTTTACGACATTTTGCTAACGAAAGGGTTCACGCGTGGCGACAATAAACTTGTGGAATACAAGTTTAATTTGCGTAAATGTTAAAGCGTATTAACGGCTAGTGTTACCTTTTTAGGACCATAATTAAAAATACGTAATTTATTTTTAATTCATAAATCAGATTCGCAAATATAAACAGATCGTCTGGAAACCGAACCATAAACCACAAACGGTAAACTACATTGTGATTATATGTACGTAAATTTAAGGGATTTCATGACTTAGCACGTCCATGCGCCGCTTGGATTATCTTATTATAAGCAAATGGGTTTACCAGCCAATATAGCCTCTACCAAGCGGGGGGAACCATACCAAAGTTGTTTTTCCGCGGAATTCGAACCCACGACCTTTGGCTTGCAATGCAAGGGCCATATCACGAGGTAACGGAGGCTACTGAAAGTCATTGATGTCAATAAAAGAGTTTATTCGAGGAGACTGTCCAGGAAGTCACGCTTTGATGACCTTTAGAAGTAAAGATGGGACGACAAAGCATATACAAACAATTATTTGTACTGCACTTCACCTTGCTATAGCGCGAAAATAAAATCGAAACACGACAATATTATCAGAAAGTCAAAATCGTGCTTGACTAAATAAAGTGTCGTTATTTCAGTACACAAGAAAGAATCCATTAAGGTCAGTTAAAATAGTATATTGTTCACATTTCCTTTAATTGAATAGTAGTTATTATTGTGAAACTATACGTCTGTCTCACTTAAAAATAGTATAGATATAATGAGAAAAGATTTTCCCTCGTAATTTTTCGGAAAACATATTTATATTTTACAAACACTAAACAATAAAGTTCCATTTTAATGGTAAGAAAATGTCACTTATTAATACGATTATTCATTGACAGTTCGGGTCTCGTCGATTTCCGAAAAAGATCCTAGTTTTTCCCGAAGGAAAATAATTTCTCATTACATCTATATCTATTGTTTACATTTTGTTTAATTGAATAAATGCTAATATTGTTAATTATGCAACTATATCGGTATGTCGCGTCATAACAGGTGAGTGTTTAGTTATACAAAACGATCTTTATACGTGATATAACACGTTTTACATTATATCGTCAATTAATGAATGTTACTGAAGTTAAGATACAATATCGATTCCGTAACTTCCTATGTTACCTTTGGGAGTGAATTACTTAATTCGATATCATTTCTTTGAATGCAATCGACCAAATTTCTCGAATATTTACGATCGATTACGATTCGTTATCTGATTCGGGCAATGGAAATTACAACAACACAATTATGTATTACCTTACGTCATCGTCATTATATTAAGATTAAAAAAACGTTTTGATGGTAAGCGGACCGTTAGCGGAAAGTATTGGCCTTTGTTTGCTAAGCTGAGGTAGTGGGATCGAATTCTGCGGCAGAATAACTGTGTGTTATTGTTTTAAATGTATTTTTTTTTTGGTTGGTAGACGTATTATATTTAACAAGAATAAAAAATAACAAGATTTTTTTTTCTTTTTCACCGTGCAGTAGTTCCTACGCATGCCCGTCCTCGCGGGGGTAAAGGCAGTTTATGTCGTACTTGTACCGACTAAAACCACCATGTTGTTCCTTCATGGCGCCTTAAAGATGGGGTCACAGGAACTCTTTGGCAGTCGTCTGTGACCCCACCAGCTTTAGCCTTGAAAGTAGCTCCGCGCTAACGCGCCCATCGTCTCGGCCCCTACACATCGGTAACAGACTCTCCTGAGTCTGTTATTCAGGGCCATGGGAGCCAGGAGATCATAGCCCATGCGGCCTACGGAATACCGGCATTCCTCTTTCCCCGCGACTCCTCCTTGGTTGTGAAGGAAAGGAAGGGTGGCACACCTATCTCCTGCAACCCATCCCTCACGCTCTCCTAGGCGCATCCAAAGTGGGCTTACTTAGCCCGCATGGAGCCTCCTCCTCCAGAGGAACCAGGCCAGCCTTACACCACAGGCCGGCCAGGTTCCTTTTAGCTTTCCCGCGGCTGAGCAGGCTGCAGGTACCTACCCTACCGCTACGACAGAGCGAGAACCTGTTCAGGGGAAAATAACAAGACTTGTTTAAAGTAGTTAACGTAACGTAAAGCTTGCATTATTAATCTTTTTATTAAATTGATAGTAAGTTAAAATATTTTATAACAGAATTTTAAAACTATGAAACCGAGTTTCTTTTCATAATATGTAAGATAAATAAAATCATGCATGCTTCCTTAAAGAAAAAAAAACTTTTGTTAAGGTATATTGGTAATAAAAAGTCCTGCAAAGTTTATCTGTTAAATAATCTAATTAAAAAAAGAATATAAAATGTGCATAAATTTAATCACGGCGCAACATGCTTAACAAATGAAGGTTACAATAAGGAAGTCCACGATTATAAATTTCGTGTGACCCGTTCCTTAAGCAGGAGCACATATTAATGTCAGCTGCCAACTCTCTTACAGAGTTTAAGAAGTAATTTCTTTTATCACCTGTTTGATATATTAAGTAAACGCTTAAGCATCACTCATATTTATCCTTAGTTAAAATATTTGTCTAAAATAAATAACACCAAAAATGTAAATTTGTATTCTATATTTTACCTGAATCACATCATCTATGGGAAAGAAGTGGCGTTTTATCACTAGCGTTCTTATTATCTGTCGTCTAATAACAACACTTTTCGAACACACACTCTCAACGCCGCTTACTTATTATGAATAACTTTGTTTTCATCTATTCAGAGTCAAAATTTATTAAGTTTTTCTTACAAAAAAAGTTTTCAGCTCGTAGATCCGAAATATAAACTATAGTATCATAAAGAAAAGAGATTTGTATTTTTGTGTGTCATATCACTATTAGAAAGCTGCATTCACTTTTAGGAAAATGGGCTGCTCTTTATCCTTGAAAAATCCAATAAAAAAATCCGACAATAACACGACCAAAGCCCTCGTCAGTTTACAATAAAAAAGTAATGATGTCTAGCAAGTCGTAAACAAAAAAAATATATAATACTATTAATACTTTCTATTGTTTCTATAGTATGTGGTAAAGAATAATTTTTTGCCGTTCATAAGTGCTCAGTAGAGCCTAAATTTAATAAATAATTTTGACTTTAACTTTGACTTTATAGTCTGATCCATTAATTTAAGGAGGTTATTCTTTGTGTTTTTTCCGTTGGACACTTTATGCACGGTGTTGGTATTATCAGGAGATGTTTGTTTTGACTCTTTTTAAGTACACTTTAGGAGCGGTTCAAGGAACTTATTTTTAAGGACTAATCAAAATAAAGCAAATGCCCCTGCTGTTGACTTTAATCCGGTATTACGATTATTGGGGGGTCAATGCCTTAGGGACAATAATGCATTCGGGCTCCGAAACCCGTTAGGAAAATGTTTAGCTTGTGCGTGATTAAACATAACATTACTGAATAAATACTAATTTGAATTTATGTTCGTTAAGGAAGTATTAAGTTTTAACGCTTGCTTTAATTTATTTTTATTTCTCTCTCGACTGTATTGCAACTCATCATAACAATGTTGTGTTTGTTTTTTCCTTAAGCGTCAAGGGGTTTATGTTTAAACATTTTAAACTATATTTCCTAATATTATAAATGACAGCTATCGCCTATGCATTGCAGAAAATATTTGGATATTTTTGTTACTTCGTCTTTATTTAGGCGTAATACAACGATGAGTTATAAATATAACACTAAGTGGCATAGTATAGCCAAATAATACACGGAATATACATAAACAAAATCTATTACGAACAACTAATAGCGCCGATCTGACCGTGGTCTTACTGTTGAGTTGCCGCCATATTTATCATTGATTAGACGCGCTCTTCTTTTTTTTAATACGTATCTCAACAACTAAGAACCAAATAATATTTTTCGAGAATTACCCTGTTATGATTATTACAATTTATGTTACTTGACATTACAAAACAGCTCATAAATTTTAGTTCATGTACACAACTAAAAGTGGCCCATTTAACTCGCATTAATCTTTAATAGGCAACATTAAATCGGAGATTCGATTTCGCATCGTGACAATGACGTTGAGCAAGACAAAAATTCTGGCGTAACGACACCGTCCCATAATTCAGTTAATGCATCGTCCGTGTCGATGGTGTTGCTATCGTAATGCACGACGTGAGATTTCTCCAGCTGTTTTGCAGAACGTGGCAATGATTGCAATTTCACTGTTTAAATAAAACAAATACACTATGGTATTGCGATACAACGCCGTCTGTTGACAACTGTATCCGAAAAAGTGTTATAGTTACTTTTAATTAGATTATAAATGTGCTAGTTGTTGTCCGTAACGCCGTCTGTGTGGAAATATACATATTAAAATTATACAATTTTTTTTTCTAAAAAAAGCCCTATGTTACATCGGCTATCTTCCAGTGAAAGTCCCGTCTAAATCGGACCGCGCCACTCCAGTGATTAGCCAGAAGAAACAGACAGACAGACAGACAATCATAAAACTTAAAAAATTTAAAATTTTGTTTTATTATGTACCGGTTCTACCTCACAAAGTACGCTTATTTTAATGTCACGAACAGATACTTCGATTTTATTTATTTAAATAGATATTGCTTATACACTGCCTTCGTACCCTAGTAGTTATGCTTGTGATTTAGTAAAAGACGGTCGTGTATCCAATCATACGGTGACTCAACCACTTTTTGTAGTTGGATAGCAATGAAATTATTTCATAGGTGTAGCGTTCTTCTTGATCAATTGTTACTAAGATGTCAAACACTGGAGCCAATAAAGTAATACCATATTTATTGTTATCGGTTACTTTACCTTTATATTTTTTATGACATCTTTTACTGCAATCTGTCTCCTATATCATTGGGATATTCATCAGTAGGTATGGAGATGCAAACACACTTACATCCTCTTTTTTAAATAGTGATTCTACTATCTCTGGAATAAATCTTGTGGTATTTTCCGCTTTAATCTACTTTATTTTTATCAAATTTCTTTATTCTTTGGCTCAGGTTAAGCCTATATTTTAACAAAAATTATTGTTTATATAGCTTAGTTAAGTATAGTACTGATTCTGATTCAAATCTGTGACATTCAAATACTGCATATTGCAAAAATATTACGCTTATTTTACCCTTTAAGAAGAGAAAATTGGAAAATAACCAATTTATAACAAAGTCTGATAAATTTGTAACTATTAAATTGTACATTTTTAAGATAAAATAATATTCTGAAATATATCATCATCAACATCATCATCAGCCTGTGATAGTCCACTGCTGGACATAGGCCTCCTCTAATACACCCCTATCCATGAGAAGGTTTTTGGACCGTATCCCACCACGCTGGTCCAATGCGGGTTGGTGGGTGGACCTACTTGTTACATGCCCATCAGACGCATGGATCATCTTACTTTTCAGACAATTGGGTGATCGGCCCAAATTGCCCTAACCAACTAGGAAACAACAATGAAAATTTGTTGAGTCCCCGCAGGATTCGAACCCACGACCTCCGGTTTCTAAGCCACTAGGCTACGGAGGCAGTTAAATTCTGAAATATGTATAAATATTAAGTTATACATTTTTCCGTCTATCTGGTAATATCTAACTTTATTTAAGTAGCTGACGCTACATTTCAATTGTACAACAGGTGTAATATCGAACAGAAAACTATACAAACAGATTTGTCAAATAACATTTAACATCCAAAATCCAAACCTAGGATAAGGATATATTAGAAATAACAGAAGATTACCGTAAGGTACAAAAAGTAAAAAAAAATACCGGCAGGTAATTAGCACTGCATATTATTTACCGATGCCAGTTCAATTAATCCGTAAAAAGTCGTAAACAAGTTTCTTTTAATTACGAATTACGACACGCAAAAGACATTCATAAAGGGTATTTATGTTTTAAGCCGTAAAAGGAATTTTAATCGAAAAAAATTAACGCATCCTTTAAAAATTTATTGCGGCCACTTCGAGGGTAATGACGTCAGGGGTCAATGCCCATTGAGATGGAAGAGTGAAAGTAGTTGAAACTGAAAGCACCTTCCCGTGTTTGTCTCTTTGCCTTTATATATCTTTATTATTACATATTACCATTTTTAAATATAACGTGTATAAATGAAAATCTTATAAGGTGATACAGCTATTTATTTTACGCTCTAACAATCATTTATTAATCAACACCGAATTGTCAAAAAGGTGTAATCAGCAGCATCATTACTTTGGGCCTATGCTTTTTAATTTAAATCGTACTAATTTCTTTATAATTAACTAAATGTATACATTTAAAAAAATGCAATCACATAATGAATCAAGTATCGTAAATAGTTTTACAAATTTAATTATGTACCGTACTGTGAGTAAAGTTAAAATATTGTATTGTATTTTTAAACATTGATAAATTTTACGAACATTTTATATAGTAACATATCTGTTAATTTGTATGTACTTTTGTAGAAGATGCCATAGATGTCGATAGCAATCTTTAGCCTCTCGACATTTTTGCTCTAAGCTCTATGCCACGCCTTAACTACAACGCAAATGTCATGATGAAGGATTTACCATTACATTTGGCATTGTGTCCTTATTTAAACAACAATAAGCATCAATATCGAATACCAAACAACCGTAAGGATTCCTGCGAAGTCACATTACGACATAAGATCACAATGTACTAGGTAACTTATATGATGCAGGAATATTTCGAAACGGTCTTGTGGAAAACGCCCGCGGTCCTAAGCAACAAGATTGATCCCAATTGAACGATACTTAGAGATTGTGAATTCGGCTGTTAATAGTCACTCGTGAATTCAAATACCCGAGCCAAAGAAGGAATAGAATTTATGAAAACAAAGTTTAAATTTAAAACTCTTTGCGCGGCAAAACTTAGTAACGTAAGGCGACGGTGCTCCAAAAACAACGCGTTCACTTCAGATACCATTAGTGTTGGATATTGGACTGGGTTAAATGATATGTAGTACTGATACCAGATAAATCAAATGTCTAATAGTACGGAGTTTCAAATTTGTTGATTTTATTTTATATTTAGTGTTTTCCCGATTGCGTGATATTGAAATAATTCTTGCTCGGTGTGGGCATCGAAAAAAAATAATTACCAGTACAGAACACGGTTGATAAACTTTATTTACATAATATTATGTCTCTCTAAACAATTTGGTTAATTACTTTAGGTTATGGTGTTCACGTGATGCGTGTGAATTATGTACTTTAATAACAAAATAAAACATGAACGTTGGAAAAAAATTAAGGAAAAGTGGGTTTGTAAATAGACGCTCTATTTCTGAGCCTAACCCCAGAGTAGAAAATAACTCTCACATTAAACAACATAAGCATTGAACAGTAAAAACATCGTTTAACTAACTTTATTATACAGTGCAACTAAACAAACTGTAAAGCCGTCAAATGCCATAGCATAGTCAAGACTTTAATGGTTATAGATCAGATTGCTCACAACTGACTATAATATTAATAACAAAGTCAAAACGTCGTCTTCATACGCTACTTCGGGAAGAATGGAGAATTAAACAAAATTTTATTATGCTAAATTATTGGTAGTCCGCAACCATGTTTATGACAATAGACATTTTTTCTTTACGTAAATTCCATAGCGTATTTGATATAAATATAGAAACAGTTCTGCCAAAAAACATTAAACCTTTTGAAGTATGCTAATGAAAATTTATAGTTCGATGCTGATGATACTTCGCACATACGAATTCTTCGGTGTCAATGGTGCGAGAGGTCTTAAAACATGATTTGCGCATCATACATTCGGCCATTGTATAGTAATAAATGCGTGCATCATTCTTACATAACATATTTCTTAACTCAACACCATAACTGGCTGGTTTTAAAATTAATACAATCTTAGCCATGTTGAACATCGCTATGTGGGCTTAATTAAGGAAATTTATTCTTCATCGATTCTCATTAGTCATAAGTTACGTTGCATCGAAAAAGGTTCGAGAAAGTTGCCAGTGTACAGGAATCAGATTGCGAGATAAAGAATTTTTCCCTACTTTATTATCGTATATGGCAACACTCAATGAATTAAAGACTGGACCGGCTTCCAGCCGTTCATTATATAACTTACTCGTGTCCCATAAATTATGTGTAAATTCGACGTATGATTGTTTTATTGCGCTCAACGATTTAAAGAATACAATTTCGTAACTGTTTTGGGTTTTTTTTAATAATTTACCATTTTAAATGTCATTGAAGTATTTTAGTAACTTCTTACATGTAAAAGAGACTAGCATTAAAATGTTTCTAACTATTTCTGACGAATTGACGAACCGCTTCGAGCAGAAGTAACTCTGACTGTTGCACCAAAGGGTGTGGGTTCGATTCCCACGGAAAAAATATTATGGGATGAACATTGTGTTTTTCTCGTGTCTGGGTTTTTGTATTTATATAATATGTTTTTATTTAGAAAATAAAAGTAAGTCAATGTAATTACCAACTACCGAAACTAGATATAGTGTCCATAGTACAGGCTTTGCTAAGTTTGGGACTAAATGTTGTTGAATTCGTCCGAAAATATTATTATTGTTTCTCGTTAAATTTCGTAATATTATTTAACTTGCGGTTTGCTGTTTTATTCCAAATTTTTAATTCTAAAATACTGTTATCTATTATAGTGATAGTTAAACTATGAACCTCAGATGGTTTGTTCACAAACGTGACACATCTTATTCGGCTTTCTAAAAATGTAATAAGCACTTTCCGTTTTTCGTAACGTAATGGTAACCAATAAATTTCCTTTCAATGTACATTACTTAAAACTTTTTGTCCAATCTACCCAACGGTTGCGATTTAAATATGAGCAAATTGTTAGCAATTACCGCACGAGTTGGCAACACTTGTCTGTAAATAAATGTATGTTGTAACGTTTCGCCATGCCATTTGATAATGGGGTGTCCGTTGACATTTTTTTGAGTACGTTCATTGCATAGATACAATATCTATATGTAACGAAATAGTATGTTAATTGCTTTTGCTATGACAACACTACTATTATTAATAGTTATCATTGCAACATTATTATAAAAATTGATTTTTGGTGTGCTAGATATCCCTTTATAGGGCACCGGCTGTGGTAGTGCCACCAAGATGCTTATTTATGACATAATGGAGATGTCCTGCTAGTCGACTTACTGCGGCCGATCTATATAAGAGATCAGCCAACCGCGCGGGAGATATTACAGTGCACAAGTGTACGCGCACACGCAAGTGCATTGCCACTTCCTTTACTCTCAAAGTCCTCATAGAGAGACTTCAGGCACGGGACCGACTTTTTCACGCCCTTCTGACACATTGACCATCTTGCTGTACAGATAATCGGGTGATCAGCCCGCATTGCCCTAACCAACTAGTAAACAACAGTAAAAAGTTGTTGAGACCCGCAGAATTCGAACACATGACCTCCGTTTTCTAAAGCGAGAGCCTATGCTAGGTTACGAAGACAGTTAATATTATAGGCAGGGCCTATTGCTTTTCAATTAATTAATTAGGCTCTTCTTGTAGCTATACTGATAAATAAAAATATATAAGATTGAAAAAAAAATAACAAAAAAATATATTGACCTAAAAACCTAAAATATTTAAGGCCGCACTCAACTCATTTTTTATTTATCATTTCCGAGAAGAAATAAAAAAAAATAAACCGCTACAATAAAAATACCTATTTACAAAAATGTACCGTAGAGAATTGCCATTCACGTGCAGGAATGAGGTATAGAAAAATCTAAAGCGACAGTACATTTAGTCGTAAACGCTTGTTACGCGTTCGACGCGGCCATTTTGAGAAAATAACTCATTGTGCTAGAAATAAAAGCGCAAAAAGCAATCTGTGCTGTTCCCACGAGCTGTTGTACTATAAGTCAGAAGTCAGTTCATTGGATTTGACATGTGTTATGTTATATAAACGATAGTTTAGTCATTACCCAATGTTATCGTTGTAAAAATGGTAAAATTTAAATGCATTTGTTTTCGTAAATAAAACAAATGCATTTAGCATATTAAAATAACCACAATTATATGGTTCGGCAACTATTATACGATCTTTTTAAAGACATTTCCGGTATAATTTGTTTAAAACTACCTTTTCTCGGCAATTCGAAGTCACTTTTTTTAATTGTTCACAAAATACTAAAATTCAAAGTCAAAGTCACATATCTTTATTCAATATGGAAGCATTACACTTTCTTATTGATTGTCAAATAATCTACCACCGGTTCGGAAATGAAGCCTCTGACCTGAGAAGAACCGGCGTAAGAAACTCAGCGGGACTTTTTCTTTTTCCTTTTTCTTCAATAAATTTTACAAAACTTTTACATAAAACCTTACATTTTACCACTTTGAAATAGCCTGGAGCGAACAGTTCATTACCAGGGTGTGTTATCTATCAAGTAGTCATTACAACAATAATATCCTTTAACACACAAACGTTCCTTTACAACTTTTTAAATTTATTTACAGATAAAAGCTGAACGTTTTCTGGTATTTTATTGTAGAAGAGTCATTGTTCTTCGAGCCTAGTTTTCGGAAGAACATAATTATGCTTATTCCTAGTATTTATATTATGTATGTCACAATGTTTAACAAAATCATTTTATTTTTATGAACATACATAATATTTTCAAATATGTATTGAAAAACAGTCATTACATTGATTTCTGTAAACATTTTTCTCAGCGATTCTTTGGGGCCCAGGTTATAGGCTGCTCGAATCGCTCTTTTTGAATTATAAAAATAGTATTAGTATCAGTGCGTTTCCCACGTAGAATGCCATAAGACATTATACTGTGAAAATAACTAAAATATACTAAACGGGCTGTCTCAACATCGGTTAGTTGTCTAATTTTTTGACTGCATAAGCCGCTGAGCTAAGTTTACTCGCCAGTCTATTAATATGAGGGCCCCATTGCAGTTTAGAATCTATTGTGATGCCGAGAAATACAGTGGAATCTACGTGGTCTAGCGCTTCTCCATCTACGACCACATCACACCCAGCTTGAGGAACATTAGGAGTCATAAACCTTATACATTTAGTTTTATTTTTGTTTAACATTAAATTATTTGCACTAAACCAGTATTTTACTTTTGAGAGGGTATTATTTACATCGTCATTTTGCAAGTTACGTCGTTTTATTCTAAATATTAAAGAAGTATCATCAGCAAATAATACAATCTCGTTATTGTTCTCAACCTGGTGTGGTAGGTCATTAATATAGACCAGGAAGAGAAAAGGCCCCAAAATAAATCCTTGTGGGACTCCCATACCTACCTGCGCCACGGGAGATCTTTTGCCGTTCATGTCAACTCTTTGAGTTCGATGGCTCAAGTACGAAGTCAGAAGGTCGAGTGCGGCATTTTAATACCATAGTGGCTTAATTTCCTGACCAAAGTATCATGCTGTACACAGTCAAATGCTTTGGTTAAGTCACAGAAGACACCTAAGGCATCGTGTGACCCTTCCCATGCCTCAAATATAGTCTTAATAAGATGGACACCTGCATCGGTTGTAGAACGACCCCGTGTAAAACCATACTGTTTGTTATTATGAGAATTAAAATGTATTTGTAATTGGTTAAGAATTATTTTCTTGAAAATTTTAATAAGCGCAGGCAGTATACTAATAGGTCTAAAGTTATTGGGGTCTGTAGTACTGCCCGATTTTAATACCGGAATAACTTTACTGTGCTTCATAAGGTAACTAGTTGTAAAGCATTTTTTTTGCCTGTACTATGAAAGAGGGGTGATTTTACGATTAATTGATTTAAAAAAAAATTGTAGCTATTTTATAAACACAAACATTTTTATTTCAAACAAATGTTTTTTAAGGCGTATTGGTACAAATGATTGGTAGAAATGCGTTTTTAAAGTAAGTATACGTAACTTTTTTTAAATACAAATTACATTATATTATTATATTGTATGTAAGCATTTTTTTTTAATTATAACGATATTGATCCCATCCTTGTCATGGCTTTGAATTTCTTTAAACTTATAAACCGCAAAAGTTATAAAACGAGAACGCAAAACCTTTAAATATGAACTTAAAAACCGTCAGGACAGTATTCGAATTAATAATCATCGTCATTAATAATCGTCATGTATCATGCATTGTTAGAATAGAGTTCAATAGAATAATAATAATGTTCTCCTGTCGATTACGACTACGGCGGCCGATTTATATTAGAGATCAGCTAACTACGCAGGAGATATTATAGGGCAAAAGTGTACGCGCAAATACAGGCGCACTCACTGTTTCTTTTTTTATACTCTCAAAGCCCGATGGGACGGGTAACAGACACGACCAGAGAGAGATAAGGCGCAGGACCGACTTTTTAGATCCTTTCCATCTTTTTTTGCTTTATTCATGCCCATCCGACGCATGTATCATTTTACTTTTCAGACTATTGGGTGATAAGCCCAAATTGCCCTAACCAACTAGGAAACAACAATTAACATTTGTTGAGTTCCCGCAGGATTCGAACCCACGACCTCCGGTTTCTAAAGCACACGCCTTTACCACTAGGTATGGAGGCAGTAAAACGGAGGTAGTTCAATAGAATACCATATAGATTGTGCTTTAACAAATTAATATTTAGACTTCTCAAAACACGCACCTAACTAGATCAAATTCTTTCTAGACGATTACAAAACCAGTCCAATTAGCTTGCTGGGTTACGAATTTTAATGTCAATATCAAGCATATTTGCTGAATTTGCATTCGACAAGCACGCGGTAACTAGTGCGTTTAAATTTGTCACTTAAATAATTTGCAAATACCTAGTGTTGAAACTATTTCACGCTATGAGGTCAATAACAAGTTTTGTGGCATTCGTTTTTATCGTTATTAGTTCATTTAGATCGATATATTTATTTGTGACGATAAAAGTAATTAAACAGTGACATTTTTCTTTTCCATTACTGTCATGTAGTTTTTGGAAGTGGTCACCGACGCCCATAGACGTTGGCAATACCAGTGGTATCACCAACGCGCTGCCTACCGTGAGTTAAGGATGTTAAGTCTCGTTTACAGACGGTCCCCAGTAAAGAAGGAGCCTACCACCTGTAAAAGATATTCATAACTTTCTATATGGGTATACTTCACTATCACTATGAGCGAAAAGTGTCAGCCACCTAGTTCGTGGGGACGGTAGCCTCCCGCGAACTCTGTGTTAGCTGAAGCTTACCGAAGACTCCAGTCTGGGAGCCTAACATCCTTGCTTAAAAATAATTACCTGCTACGATATTATATAAAAATTAATATCATTATTCAGCACAGGAGTGATACACTTACTAATTGATTGTCTTATGCGCTACCACTATAAGTCTAGTGGGATAGATCAGGGATAGATTTCTAATGGGACTTTCACTGGAAGATAGTTATCGTAACTGGGAATAATTTAGGCTATATATATAGATATATTGTATGACCACGAGAATAAAGCCGCAAACTAAAGCTAGAAGTATAAAAAGGTATATGTTTTAAAAAAATATTGCAACTTAGGAATTAACAGCAAGCTATCACATTATATTGCTTAATAGACTGTGCCATAACACATAATAGCAAATAAAAACATTTCGAGTATTTGCTACAATGCAATCTACTTCGAGCGGTAGTATTCCTCTGATAAATGAAAGTCCAGCTAAACCACAAACCATTTTGATTTTTTTATTTCTTTACATATAAAAACATTCAACGAGGAACGATTCTGTAACAGTTAAACACATCTTGATGAAAATACATTCTGCCTCTATATTTACCTAACACAATCGTTTTATTGTAAACACAATATCGCAACCACAGCACAGAGTTTCTTTAGAATACTTTAGTGTTCTTTGCTTATAATAAAAAAAAGTTTAAAATGGTCGAAGAACATTTTATTTTAACGGGAAGCGTTAAACGTCTTAAGTCGTAGATAGCTTGTAAGCAAAGTTCTTTCATTTGTTTGTATTCAACTCAAGCGTATTTACGTAATATCACCTGTTACATTTCTTTTAATAAAGACGTGGTTGCAATAAATAACAATTGATGTACAAGTGATGATACGGGATGAGTCATTTTATGTAAGCAAATATATAAAAACAAAAGAAAAATAATACTTTAATGTAGATTCAAAGTTGGAATCATTATAATTACTTTCATAGGTATACTAGCTGATAGCCCACGAATTGGTCTGCGTGGTAATATAAAAAAAAACTGTATTTTTTGTGGCCCAAGTTACTCCCAGTTACACCAGCTATCATTCAATAAAAGTTCCGTCAAAATCGGAAAAGCTTTTCTAGACATAAACTAGAACAGACAAACAGATAGCCGGACAAAATTAAAAAAAAGTTTTATTATATGGCTTATTAGATGTTACAAACAGACTCCTCTAATTGTATTTATTTGTATAGATATGTATAGATGTTTTACGGTTACGTGTTGTTTGTGAGGATACTATAAACATAATATGAAGTCAGTATTTTACAAAGAACATCACATTTACACAAGTTTAGCCCTGAGTAATTTTGTTATTAAACTTTTAACTTTAATATTATTTGAAAGTCTAATTCTTATAAAATACCACAAAGATTTAGAAAGGTCACGATTCGAACCTATTACAATGACTTCACTAAAATATAAGGACTGTAGCCATTGATGTGGTGTCCTTAATATTTTAACAATAACTCCACTACCACGAAAAATTTAACAAGGCAATGCGTTAATGGAAGGTCACGTTAGGTCAAGAGCGTTATTAACAGGCCATAAGATTCACAGCTATACCATTGAATGGCTTTTTTTTAAATCAATGTCAAAAGCGTTAAAAGCACTAATGTGTTTATTATTTTATATAAAACGCTTAGTATCGCCTTTGTTTAGGACAAGATGCATTAATCGTGTGTTTGCGTAGTCAATTGTTATAAAGGGTATTTGATATGAAGTCTATGTACATGTAATCTGATGTCTTCACCCAAAAATTAAAGTGCCAAATCAGCCATTAGAGTTTAACATCACACCGATATATACATATCATAAGATTATATAAACTCCAGGTTTTAGTTTTATAGGGAAACTTTCACACATACTTTTTGGTTAAGATACATATATAAGATAATATAGGGTTTTCTCTACATTTTTAATTTTGTATTTATAACTAGATGACATACTACTTTTTTCACAATTTAACTATCTATCACTACTATATATGTTTAAAAATTTACATAGGGATTGAAGATCATTATTAAATATTAAAATTTAACCAACCAGTATCATCACATTTTCTACGCAGAGGCCTCTTACGACCATAACCAAAAAGGCTAAACAGCATTCGATAAATGGATTTGATGTCAGTTCATTAGGTAATAATGTCCTATAACGGCTGGTGAATATGTTCTTTAAACCATACATGACCATCGGATGCTTGCTCTTGACTTTAAGGTGCTTTAACTGCATGATTAGCCACTGATACTTTTAAGTCCAATCACAATACCAACAAGGCAAAGATCAACGCCGCAGTAACACGGTAGCAACAATACCAATACAAGTAAACTTTTGATTTTATATTTAGAAGTGTACTTTTAAGTAATATAAAAAATAAAACAAGGATAAAATAATTGATTTTTAAATTAACCCTGTTGCTTATTACGACAAAAGATAGTAAAGAGCTCGTTAAATCAATAAAATTATACTTTTTAATATTGATAATACTTAACATTTAAAGTACTAATCACAGATTAAGTAAAAACCAATATATAATATAGATATACTGGCACTTGTAGAAAGGTAATCTTAAAAGTTGAATAATAAACGATATTAATTCCCCAAACATATAAGGCGACTAACTACAAATTGGCTCACATTAGCTTCGGCGTTTAAAAAATAAACTGCCCGAAGTGAAACACGAAATGCTCAATGCATGCAAATGATCCGCATTAATTCTTAACGACGAGCGTCCATCTTAATTTGGATGTATTATCTCACGAGTGACTTTATACGTAATACTTTTCAGACCAGTTGCGGATTCCGTTCGTATTTGTGACGCAACGAACTTAAGGCGTATGCACAACTCGATTTCATATAATTCAATTTTTCAATACTTATTGTTACTTATGCGAATACTATGTAGAATACATAATACTGATTTTATCCTTCGGGTTATAATTTAAAATAGTTTTAATTAAACGATAAAATCCGTAAGGCTGTGTTGTTTACCAATTTAACAGTTTAATTGTCATTACCTTTATTGTCACATTAAGATTTATATTTTCTTTAGTGTACAGATAATGGAATTATTTTCAAAATCTGTAGGTATGTTGATATCCGTACAGTGTGTATATACGTACACATTTTGTTGATGTCTGTTTTCTTTAATCGTTACTACCTCTTAGTGTCTCATTTCATGACGCTACTAGCATGGGCTTTAAGGAGTAAATAGTAACTTATCCTTCTTGGGTTCGAATCCTGCAACGTAAATTATTTGAAATAAATATTCTTGAGTCTAATATCCAGCCGTTTCGGTAATGAGACTATAAGAGACGTGGAAAGACACTGGACATCAGCTGTGACAATTCATATAAAAAGTCTATAAAAGAGAAAGTCGCGGGAAATTAACTACTACCAACTATCTAAATAGAATTTTATTTACGTTAAATTTTAGTGCGTTGCAAATTATAGTTTAAAAAATTTTTAAAGCGCGGATAGTTCTCAAATATTTATAATTTCTTAGATGTGTGTATCCAGCCTTAATTTTTTTAACTATGCGATAGCAACAGCAACGTCACAAGAAAATCAAATGACATATGCCGGAACACAAATAAACAACGCTCCAATTCAATCCAAATCAAACACGTTTGTTATGTTCCATACTGTCATTTAACTCTGACATAATCGTGTTATTGTTATATCATGCAGTATTAAAGCGGAGATGACCTACCGTGATATAAATTAAGCTAAACGGTTTGCCAATCATTGAATTTGTTTTGATCTGTGATCATTGTATATCGAAACACTGCATACTTACTAATATTGTAAATGCGGAAGTAGCTCCGTCTTTATGTCTGTCTGTTCGTTTTTACCGTCTAAATTTGGTACAAACTTATAAATTTCAAGAAAGCTACGACCTTTCTTGAAATATATTCTAAGTTTGTACCCTTTGCTAACAATGACTGCGATAAAAGTGGTAAAAGGGCTAAAATAGGGGATGCAGTTTAAATGGAAATCGTTATGGTTGAACATAGTGAAATTTCGTGTTTAGATACATGAACATACGTCGATTTATTTTTAGCAATTTTGTAATTTGAAACTGTAAGAAGGTGAACCAAGGGTTGAAATGAGGATGAAAGTCATAATGGAAGTTTTTCAATGTCGAAGCTAAAGCCGGGAAACTTGTGTCTAATGACGGTTTATCGTTCATCATAGTATAGACAAAGTCGCTTTCTCTGTCCCTATGTCACTATGTATGCTTAAATCTTTCAAACTACGCAACGGATTTCGAAACGATTTATTTAATAGATAGTGTGATTAAAGAGGAAGGTTTGTATATATATAACACATGCTTAATATTGTAGGCATATTTTCTATTAGCATATCTCCCATGCGAAGCAGGGGCGGGTTGCCAGTTTATATTATATTTGAATATACCTCGTAGACAATCCGCCTATTCCACGCGGACGAAGTCTCGGGTAATAGCTATAATTTATCTCAAATTCGTATCTGTTCATTTAACCACTATTGTTATGCGCATTATCCGACGCTTACGTGTTAGACATTAAAATAATTATCATATACAATTGTGTGATTCAGTTTGACACACGAAATATTGTGTTAGCGTCGAATTACGACCAATGCCACGAATATACATAAGATGCAATTACACCAAACAATAGCGACATGGGGACCTTGATCCGATGGCATTTGAACCTGTCAATCATCAGGTAATGTGGCGAATGCTCAGGCTGATCGATTTCGAGCTGGGTATAGAATGATATTTTGACATTTGGCACTGAAAAGTCGGTCAAGGCCGAGCGGGGTTAGAAGTAATGCAAGGCGTGGACCAATTATAGATAAATATTTTGAAACTGTATACGTTGGCTGTGTAAATTAAAAAATAACTCGTTTTAATATTCAATCTATGCAAAAAAATAATTCTTAGTTACTGAATGTAACTAATACGTAGGTATTACAATACATTTTGCATATAATCGCTAAATGCAATAGGTGTATTATTAGTAACTATCAAACAACGTAGTTTAAGTAAAAATTTGGAATAGTATATTACGATAAACAATCATTACTAAAACTACAAGAAGAGATAAAACCTTTAAAGTAAAGACGTCCGTATAAAATACAACTTACAATATAAAAAATATAATAAAAATCAACTCGCGTACGACAAATCATTTCACTTTATCGACTCTGTAAATGCTATAAGTATAATTCGTACCATCGTAGTAATTGTAAACGAATTATATATTTTTTTATATACTCTACATTAGTTCATGTTTATGGTTTCTGTAAAAGAAAGTCCGATAGATAAGGATAACTCAGACGACGAAGTATTGGCAATCGATGATCAACCCGCATTCGTTTAACCACACTAGAATCGTTGAGTCCCAGCAGGCATTGAACCTAGAGCTCCGGTTTCTAAATCACCAGCCCATTTAATAGGCTAAGGAGGTTGCAAAAGTACGTAATAAGTGGTCAAAAGTTTTATAGAAATAAAACTTTCTTTCATACTATGATTTTATTTTTAGTACAAACAATACATATTACACAATCGTCTTAATCCATTACTTAAATTCTTCGCGAACATCGAAAATGGTAAACTTGCAACTTATTACCGGTTCGGAATTCGTATCAGCATCGCTTACTAGCGTATTCGGGGCGTGTTTATAGGATTTAGGGCTGTTACAATGAAAATAAACAACGTAATAAAGACTTTATTACACTAAACTAAATTCAATATCAAGTTTAGATAATTTTATCTAAACTATATTACATTAAAATTTGTAAGTAATATGTAGGCTAAAACAAATTGTTTGTTACTAATCAGTTGTTCTTGATGATATTAAAAGACTTATTACCATCGTTTAGACCATTATTGATTACAACTGTCTATTTAATGTTCATTTTCTTTAGCCATTGGACATTGAGGTGTATCCGCAACTACGTCTTACTTAAACATTTTTTTGAATAATAAACACTGCTTACATAAAATTGATAATTCAATATAATACATGTTTTATTTTAATTCCAATATAATATTGAATTATAAAAGTCAGTTAGGCCATGTTTTTGTTTTAATGCGTATTATTTTTTTTTATTGCAACCCTAACGCGGCTAACCAACGGTCAGCAAAACTGCAATCCAGTCGAAAGTGAAACTAGGAATATATTTGACTCCACGTACGGTGTCGCGTATTATGCAATTCACCGGGTTATACAATAACGTACAAGTTTATCTGTCTGTCAATCCAAGGCAAGAAGCGATCAACGCTTAAAAATAATAAAACAATTATGTTGATCCTTTTTAAATTTAATTACCTACTGCTGAATATTATTTTGTTGATATGTATGAAATAATTATGTAATGGGTTTTTGTGTAAATATCAAAAAATTTATGACTACTTTCATGTAGTTCTATAAATTTCGTTTGTTTACGAGCAATATTTGAGAACTATGTGATGAGTATTTAAAAAATTGTCATATTTTACGTCGTATTTAAACTATATAAACAACTTCGAAAATAATTTTCATTGTAACAATTTTACATGCACAATAATTTTACGCATTCACTTGTATTACTAAATTTCACTGTAAAACGTATCCTGAAGTAATCACGTATGCATCTTTTCTTAATTATGGTCTACTTTAAAAAATATAGAAAGAGATTCATAAAACACATAATAGAAAATTTACAAATAAATCTTAAAACACACTTTTTTTTTAAGTTTGACTACTAAAAAAAGTTTTACGTCCGCCTTTTTTCGGATCACTTTTGAAGGAAAAAGTTCAAATAAATAAAGGAGTTTATATAATCAACTTGTGCTACTAAATTAGAAAGCAATGCGGGTCATTAATAATACACAAACATTAAAACAATATCTTCTTTTGTAATATAAATTATATCTTTTGGCGATTACTTACGTTCTTAATGATATTTGTATATTTTGGTCTACGAGTCATACTTTATTGTATGTAAATAATATGTTATAAATCACATTATATTGATATTAATAGGATTGACCATTGAACGTCAAATAACATACGATTTCTTTTCTACTTCTACATGTTTGATATATTTCTATTATTTCGTTAGAAATTAAATATTTCTGATATAAAATCTTTATTTATGGAAATACTAAAAATGAAATCTTTGAAACAGCTTGCGGCTTAATATCAAAAAAAATATTAGTACCTTTACACTGTTTTAAATACTGAATAAAAAATAGTGCTATTTCTTTATATGTTATCAATTTATTTACGAATTAATTTATATCCTTTTATATTTATCCTATTTATGCAATCTTAATTTCTATTTAAAAATCCCTAAATAAATAATAATTCAATATAAAACAAATCTGATTACCAAACAATCAGACCTATAGAACAAATGATAATGATCAAAATCGGTCTACTAAACGACTAACAAGTAAGGTTACATTAAAAAAATATATGCTCTCTATGGCTATAATCAAATGTCATATTGAAGACATTAACAGCGTTTTATGTACGTAGTTGTCTGCGGATTTCTTAGATTCCAGATCCTCACTTCAAGGCACGCAACTATCACCTTCATCTACTTACATAATGCATCATGAATGCTTTCAAACAACTAGTAGGTTTATACCTTTCCAGTTCTTGTTCGAGTCAACTTTTAGCTTCCGATATATAATCAGTTTATATGCCTTGGGGTATTAAATATTGGTAGAACTTTGCACTTCATTAATTACACTAAACACTTATTACAAAAAAGTATTATTAGTAAGATTTTAAAAGTCACCAAACTCAGAAAATGTTAAAAATAACTTTTTGTATACTCATTTGTTATGAGCACGCTGTTATCTAGGCCAGAGTTAAATAGGATTTGAAATAGATCAATGAAAATATCACCTATACGAGTGAGTTCGCGTCGTTAACTTACTTTTATTATTTCATTGCGACAAATCTGCTTCTCCCTTTCTTACATCAAAGCTATTCATCAGGTCTAAGGCTTGGTTTAAAAGTGCTTTCCTGCGTGTTTTTACCTGTTTTGGACAAAACAAATGTCACGAATGTCACTACTATGAGTTATACTAATAAGAATGCTTCGTATTTTTTCAATCTCAGGCGTATTTTAACATTTTCGTATCATCCGTGGACCCGTCTGCCAATGGTTTAGGTTCTTAATAGGTTTTTCATTTATTTTAAGAAATAAGTAGACGGAGATGTTGAAGTGATGGTAAGCGATGTGACATACCCATTAGAAATTTAACTAAAGATGCCACAAATCCGCTTATTACACTGACATAAGACTAACGTCTCTTAAATCCAGAACTCGTAGTAGTTTTTTTACACAATTGCTTTAAATAGTTACAACCTGATGACGAGCTCATTGAGCTACGTCCTAATTTTATTTATTGCACCAAATAAGAATATTGCCAGACATGTCATGAATTTGCAACACCGTTATTGGATCATTATTAAAGCTTTTAAACGAGCATACATACACAATATTTTTGCGTACTAAGATTCTAAGCAAACTGAGCTAACTCTTGCTCTAAGCATGCCGTACCTTAATCAATTCTATTTCAAATAGCAACCAATCACGTATAAGAATTTCTTTTTGTGCACGCTGCATTTACTCGATATATCTACATCGATTAACATTTTCTATTGCCAACGAGGTAAATGACCGCTCACGTGTGTCGACGTCACATATTTGTTAATCATTGAATCTAGTCATAGATGCATTCTGTGCGGCGACGCATTAAGACATAGGATATCTTAATTGGATCGGAGTGATCATGCAATATGTTTATATTATTCAAACGTGATCAAATCGTTATGTAATTGTTAGCATAAAGAATATATAATAATTATTACATTTTTAAATTGGCTTTGTTCAAACTTTCGGAACACAAACATTTTAATTTAAGAAGGGGACTTTAAACCGACGGAATTGTCTCCAAGTCAGCTTTTGTGCGTCCAAGAAATAATAAATGTTTATCATAAAGTTGAATATGAAACCCGAGATAACATAAAATTAACTTTCAGATACCTTTTTCGTCCAACTACACTATGACTGCCTCTGTAGCCTAGGGAGGGCGTGTGCTTTAGAAACCCGAGGTCTTGGGTTCGAATACTGCGGGGACTCAAGAAATTTTTATTGTTGTTCCTAGTTGGTTTAGGTAATTTAAGCCGATCACTCAATTGTCTGAAAAGTAAAATGATCCCTGCGTCGGATAGGCATTTAAAAAGTCGGTCCTCCCGCGTGATGGGATACGGTCCAAAAACCCCCTAATGGAGAAGGCGTGCAATATTGAAGGCCTATGACCAGCAGCCGACTAGCACAGGCTGATAATCGTGATGATGTTGACGCTAATTATTTAGAACTGTACATCAGATATACATACATGTTTTTGAAAGTAACATGTCTAACGTACTTTCACATGTAAATATTATATGAGCGCCTAACTATTTGTAATAGAATAATGATGCCTTTCATAGTTGTTCGCACTAGTGTATCAAGAAATTGCCTAATATTAGTTAAAAGACGCGATCAGTTGCATCTAGCAATAGGTATTTTACGTTCAGCGTACACTGCTATGATTTCGCAGCTAATCGCTTATTTTATTTACGCTACAAGTACAAAAAGGATTAATTATGTTTCAATGACATTCCTTATCCTTAATTTAAATTGAAATTTTCCACATTTTTTATTCAATTTCAAATTAAAAACTTTAAAGTATTAATCATGCAAAGGCTTTAACTCGTTTATAAAATTTTATTGGTTGTAGGACTGACTAATGGTTCAAGTCTCTTTCTATTTTTCTTGGGTAGCTTTTTTTATATAAATAGAGAATTATCGTTGGGATTTATGGCTTTATTTCGTTTTTATATTTTATTATTTCTACAAGAATTTTAATCAGGACCGGCATTAGTCATTTTTGCAGATGAGTCGTACTCCGTAAAGCCTTAATGAATGAAATATATTTTGTGGTTTAGTTATATTTTTCTCTTGTAATTAGAAGTCTATATTGTCAATACAATTGCACCGAAAAGAAAACCCTTCAAAATTTTGTATTATGTTAGGAGTTGTAATGGCTTAATAATCACATACGCATCATCAGCCTGTGTTAGTCCACTGCTAGACATAGGCCTCCCCTAATGCACGCCTTCTCGTTTAGGGAGTTTTTGGACCATATCCCACCACGCTGGTGCAATGCGGGTTGGTGGGCGAACCGACTTTTTACAAGCCCATACGACGCATGGATCATCTTACTTTTCAGACAAATGGGTGATCGGCCCAATTTGCCCTAACCAACTTGGGAACAACGATGAAAATTATTTGAGTCCCCGCAGGATTTGAACCCACGACCTCCGGTTTCTAAAGCACACGCCCATACCACTAGGCTACGGAGGCAGATCTTAATATTATGTCACCCTATGTATCAACAACTTGTATTCTGGAAACCACTCAGTACTGCAAAACTTAATGGACACAGATCAAGTTGTAAGTTTGTTGAACACAGATAGTTTGATTTTTTTAATTAAAGTTCTACTCTTACAATTATCGAAGGTTAACTTGAAGGTTGACTTTAAAATCAGATATTTCGCTTAAAACTAATGTGCTTCATTACTATCAATCCTATTTCTTCGTTTCAAGCAATCAGCTAGTGTTTTAAAAACTGATTAACATCGAATCGTAGCTTTTAATCATCAGTTTTCACACCCATTCGTGTTGAGTAATGTTGCGACGACAAATGGAATCTATTGTTGGTTACAACATAAAAAAGATGTTTTATAGATAAGAATTAAACAATGTTAACTTGTAATCAATGAGGTAACAGAGTTAACGTAATTATTAACGAAATGTAATTAGAAAACGCTGTGACGATTATAACACTAACATAAGCGCAGAAATTGCTCAATACAAATGACTCATTTCACATTGTATTGTTACAGGTAATTGTGAAAGCGTTTGGCGAACACGTAGTAAGTGGAAGAACGTTCTTTAAATAGATCACTTTCTTCCGATTGAGTTTTATCACTTGAATACTAGCTATGCTTTTCATCATCATCATCAGACTGTGTCAGTCCACTGCTGGACATAGGCCTCCCCTAATGCACGCCACCGCTTCCGATCTTTGGCTATTCTCATCCAGTCCACACCGGCCACTTTGCGAATGTCGTAACACTCCATCTTGCCGCAGGGCGTCTTACACTACGTTTGCTATGCTTTTATCAGTTGTATATCTTTGTAGTTTATAGTACAGCTGCGATCCCTTGAAACAAGTCAACAGTAATGTTTGCTCCCTACCTACATGCAACAGATATGTTATACTTTCTTAGACGAGTCTCCGGACGAAACAATGCTAATACCACATTGTAGCTGTATTTATGCAACGTTACATTTAATGAGAAAGATCATGATAAAAATTGACATTAAAGTGTTTTTGTAACTAGACAATATATAATAATTTCTTACTGAATAGCAACAACCATACATCGGTGCGAACGCTAGAGGCATTCGAAACGGTGTACGTTTACAAAAGCATTACGCGTTATATTATCACGTCATTTGGTTTCAGCTAATAAAATAGTTATTACTCGTTTTTGAGTTTAAACTTAGATTGTTCAATTTATAAATTGTAGAAAGATCGAGTGAACACTAAGTTTTTTTGGATGTTTCTTTAAGTAATATAGCATCAACGACACAAATAATTAACTTTTATAATAACTCTAATATTATTAAATTTGTAATAAATTTGTTTAGTGGCAATGTTTACTATGAAGCAATTCAACATCAGCATGTATAAGTCCACAGCTGGACAGAGGCCTTCTTCTAATGCACACCTTCTTCATTAGGAGGTTTCGGGACCGTATTCCACCACGCTGGTCCTGTGGGTGATAATCATTATTACTGTATGTTTTTTTTTTAATTTAATACATTTAAGATTAATGGAGAAGAGAATATTAACTCGATAGAACTACATGGCCATTCATTTAAAATATGCATTAACCAATTGACTCAACATCGTTGCAAATTTAGAAAGTATTATAAAAATATTAATAACAAAAAGGAGGAAGTACCGTTCGTCTGTAATTAATCAGCTTTGACTGCACGTTCGATAATTGTTTCGATCACAGTTTTAATTTATTGCACGAACATCGGGTAACGACCGTCAAACTCGCGTTTTCTTTATTGCCACACGGTGTGCAAAAACAATTAAATCGACTTAACGAAAGCGTAATTTTTCGCGGCTACAACGGTTTTTGTTATTGGCTTTCGGTTTAATGAGGTATTGTTTGAAGAAATAAAACTATGTCAAACGAATAAACAAATCGGCGTGTTCTATTAGGAGTTGTTTATTGTCTTATGTTTAAATTTAACCTGGATCATATTGAAACATCTTTAATGGGAATAAGGAAGGTCCTTTTCTTCGTTAGGAAAATACCACCATGTGACATCTCTTTGTCAGAAAGCGTTCCGGTTTGCTATATTCCAGTATGATGGGCTTCATAACTAATAAGATTGTGTAAATAAACGATTCTTTATGTTAGAGTAAGTTGAATAGCTGTTAATTTACTATTTTTGTATAGCACAACCAGTGCAGACGAGCAGTCGTGCAACCTGATAGGAAGTGGTCACCGACACTCGCGTTGACTAATACCGTGGATCGGCTGCCTACCGTGAGACATAAGTAGTGTTAAGTCATTGTTTATCGAGTAAATATTCGCTGGCTAGGTGCCCTTCAAACCGGAACGCAGTAAATTTTCACACTGCCTGTTGTTTTACTGCTTCGCGCGAAATAGGCACCGCAGTGGTACCCATGACAGAAGGTCCTCCTGTAACAGGGACCTACACGGTCATAAACCTACCACCGAAGTAGGTGATAACTATATAAGATAAGGTGTATAATATACTGTAAAATAGACGCAAAAAATTTCGTCCATTGTAGTGAAGTCGAGTCTTACATTTTTCTAATTGATGACTAGTAGTCCGCGTTATTTTTAATTTTTTTACATAGATTTTTCTGTTATGCTATGTTACTCAAGAATTATGTAGCATTCTAGTATAAATAATATTTCAAATCCGTTCAATTGTTTTGAATAGGCAATTAAAACAAAACGATACGAGCCATACGTACGAGCCAATTCATTGTTAAAGGTTACATTGTTTATATCGAATCCCTGCCTAATTGATTTTGGTATAGGTTTTAGAATAATAAAAGTGTGTTCCTTCGTTATTGTTTCGTATTTATTATATCATGGCGTGATACTAGTTGTAATTGTGCGTACGGTATAAACCAAAGATAAATAAACTTGCACAGCTTAATTGCCAAGACGAGTTGAGATCGGGCCAAATATTGCAAAAGATTCACGTATTACCACGTAACAGATTACGTGATGATCGTCGGATACCTACGTCGTCACTTCCGCTAATGCGTCCATAGAGATTTCGGTATCGCGATGTGGTTTTCAGACGCCATGTTTCTTTTTTGTTTACGGTAACGTGGCATTAACGCGAATTGTCAAATTAAAAATAAAATGTTCGAGGCAAAATTTCTATACAAGATATATCGTAGTTTATGAAAGATAAGTTTGTTTTTCAAGCGATTACTTTACTTTAGTATTTTAGCGGTGTTAGTTAAAATGTGTATTAAGTGATGTAATAAATTAAAACCTTTTTGGTTTGTCATCCATTAAAAAGTACTTGCGTAACGTAAGCGAGTTCAAACTTTGAACATGTGTTAAAAGTGGAAACATATGATTGAAAGTGTAATTATCTTCAACAACTACGAGAATCAATCTATGATAGTATCATCACGCGTTCACCTTTATCATTACAGTCACCAGGGTCTCATAGGGCGCACGAACTGTCCAGCAATTGTAGAATACACCTTATAATTTATTTTCTATTCGTGACAACGCTATCGTTCGATCGATTCACACGGAGATATACGAAAATCATGTGTGTGATCACACATAAAGGCTTAAAACCGTCAAATTTTTTTCAATAATGATCTTTGATTTGATATTGAGAGTAAAGTATCTGTCAGTAGAAAGACTCTGAAAGATAGACCATAAGTTATAGTTCTTTTCTGGTTGGTTAAGGTTGCAGAATATTACGCATGGTCAATAAGTACGATAGAACTTAAACGATTAATAACTAAGAAAATTAAGATAGTTCCTGTGCTGTTAAAAAATAAAGCTAAAGCGTCGTGCTTAAGGCGTTGTAATTGGAGGACGTGAGTATAATTTGTGACTGAAATAAATACAAATCGCTACATATTATTAAACAATTCGCTCTTCGCTGTCAGTTCCTATATATGCTTAGGTAGATCTTTAAACGAAGTAATGGATTTTCATGCAGTTTTTATTAAATACATTTATTCAAGACAAAGGCTTTTTTGTCTAATAAAGTCGGGTTATAGTCTTGATATGAATACACATGATATTCTTCTTGATATCAATCGTATATTGATGTGATTGAGTGATGTCATAAATAAACATTTATGCGTTCATATTGTAGTCGCTAACTAAACGACATGGATATTCAACAGCTATGTATTATATTACAATTATTCACCTCAAGAAGATCTAACAATTCTGCCATGACATCGCGATAACTAATAAATTCAATTTAGCTCTTTCAAGAGTAACTCTCTAAACAATTTTGCCAAACAATGACAAAAACAGCGAATATAATAATATATAACGACATTCTGTGGAATATTTAATATCAGCACTGGCTCGCAAAGCCGACGCAAGACGCTAGTTATACCAATGTTATTAATAACACCTTTCGTTCCTAGTTAATAACATACTTTTTGAACAATCTGGGTTATAACGGCACTTATTAAATGCTGAGCCGTCATGATTAATAGCCTTCGAATAAACAAAAGGCTTGAGCGAAATGTGGGACACGAATGTTAAAACATTCCAGTGTTTGTGCTTCGAGTGCAATAAACTCGCAATGTCAATGATCGCCAACATAAGCAAATCATATCTGACTCATTGCTGGGCCGAGATATTGTATGAAATATGAACGGGGTCCAGCGTCTAACTGTTTAATCAGACGGAATAACATAAAGCAATAACTCTCTACGATTATCTTTCTTAGAATTTGTCATGTTTAACATAGTTGGTAAAGCTTATAAATGTTTTATGTTTGTTTGATATCTGAATGACATCTATTAGATACTATAAAGAGGTTAACCAGGTTAACAAGAAAAACGCGATGAATAAAATATTTTTTATCAGAAACTTCTTATAGAAGTTTTTTTATAATGCAATTTTTATAACCTTATTTATAACGTAAATTTAACTTATTCCGGTTCTGTACTGCTGTACTGTTCTGTGTTTTATTTATAATACAACATGACATAACCTTTGTCAGAACAACTTTGGTAAATGAACTCGATTCTATCGAAATATTGAGATATTATGTAGTTGTTAGTTTTGAAACGAGTTAAAGAACTAATTCCATGTCTTCCTAACCTTCATATAAATGTACAAAGTAATGATATGATAATTACAACTTTGATGTCTTAGGTATAAAATATAACTCGTATTTAGCTCCTTTAAAAGCTGAGACTACTTCAAGAAGGAGCAGTCGTGGACTGCGTGGCAATGTTAATATTACTGGTAAGGCAAGTTCATCTTTCTTCCGCAGCCGTCCAAAGGGCTAATGATTGGTCCTAATTCATGTTATGATAAGCTTGTCTTTATCCATACGTTTCTACGAAGATGCCTTCCATTCAAAAAATGTTTAAAGTACTGTCCTTAAAAATGGTAATTATAATACTGGCCAGAGTCGCCTAACGTACATGTAGAGATGAATTTCTCTAAGGGAAACCTAGACCAGTCTAGTCTTCTTCGACGCAGCATGATCGCAGAAGACTGTTACCACATTTACCATGACAGAAACAAGCCGAGGAGCAAAGCGAGAACGGAACAACGTTTGGTTTATAAAATACCCATGTGATTATACTACAAGGTGTCAAGCAACCGAAAGGTTATGTTACAACGACAAAAAACTACGAACTACGGGCTTGTTACCACGGGTTTTAGGTACCAGAGTAAAGGAGGGGCAATTCCTAAGCGCCCTTTATTTTTAAAGATCACAAAAGCTGTAACCTAATCTATATTAAGCTAGCGAGACAATCGTTTATTCGAGTAGTAGTTTTAGTCGATGAGACTCTAATATATCCAGCCGCTGTCATCCAGCGTGTTAACCTCCTTATATATATTTCATAAACGAAAAAGGTTTGGCGTAAGTTTGCATTCATATAACAAGAGACTTCTTACCGAGCGCGTTCCGAGTAAGTAAAAAAATCACAATAAATGTTAATTTACAAATTCGTGGTCATTATTATGTTACAGTAACGTTGTCGTATTAATATCATAGTATCGAAAACTGTATAGCCAAATGATTGCTGTTTTTCAATATATTATTATGGGATGCGGTTAAATTAAGTGTCGTTGCTTTGGCAAGCGCGCGTTTAATACTTTCGTCACACGATACACTTTGTTATTGCAAAAGATAAAAAGTTCAAACTCAAGGCTTTTAATTAAAATTCACTACAATAATTTCGTGATTGAACTGCCTACATATTCTAGAAACTGCCTCCATAGCGTAGTGGTAAGGGCATGTCCTTTAGAAACCGGAGGTCTTGGGTTCGAATCCCGCGGGGACTCAACAAATTTTCATTTTTGTTGGTTAGGGCGATTTGGGCCGATCACCCAATCGTCTGAAAAGTAAGATGATCCATGCGTCGGATGGGCATGTAAAAAGTCGGTCCATCTACAAACCCGCACTAGACCAGCGAGGTCGTCGAAAAATACCTAAATTAGGGAGAAGGAGCAACGGACTAATACTAGGCTAATGATGATAAATTTCATGATTTACTTAATACATTAGCAAAAAATAAGTATTGAGTTTTAATACAAAATAATAAAGTTTAAATATTTAAAATTATCGTTTAAACAAATTGCGATTGACTACTGCCGTAATGATATTAGTATATGTTTCTACCTTCAGTTGCCTCCACAGCCGAGTAGTAAAGGTTCGCGAAGTAGAAAAAGGAGGTCGTAGGCTCGAATCCTGTAGCTGATCACTTAATTGTGATCAATCGGTTTTAGTAGCAAAGACTAAAGAGTAAGTCATTTCAAAATTATTCGTATTGCATAATATACAAAAACCACAAAGGTTCCAAAAAAGTTTAGTTTAACACTATTAATTTCATATTTCTTTAAGTCTAACAATACAATACTATCGCATTAAAACTAAAATTTTGGCTGATTTTCCCAGAGTCGATAGCAACGCATTGTCGTGTCGTCCTACACGAAATAATTACATTTGCTACTGTCGGTGGAGTTTCAAGGATGCGTGTAAATGCATACAATATGCACTTTTCATGCGTATTTCTTAAAAATTGCATGCTCGTGCTTAAATGTTCCTAAATACGAACGAAGATTCTTTGTTTTTGATTATTCTGCGTGATTATTTTAAAATGAAGTAGTTATTGCGTTAAATGCAATAGAATCGGTGGCATGGTAGTTAAAAAATAGGCTGTGTAAGTGTTGTTTGTAAAGTATTTTTAGTTACATATTTTTAATGTAATTGCAGTCGCCTACAGATCCTTGTTACAAAATTTATGATCGTTAGTTTGAATCATTTTTATAGCACATCGGAGTAATAGCTCTTAAGATGACACGTTAAACTCAATTCTGGCCGATTGTAATAACTTTGTCAATTGTCAAAATGTTAGTTAATGTAAATAATCTCTTTAGGGCTATATAAGTCAGATGTTAGAAGCAAAATAATAAAATTCATTCATTATCAACTTATAAAAAACATGCACACAGAAATGTCTTTAATTATATTTGTATAAGGATGATACTGAAATTCGACCCTCAACCTTGTACAATAATATCCTTAAGCGACATCTTACAACACTAGAAGTAGAAAGTGAGAACCCGGGCAGCATTTTAAGTGTAACCTTTTTTTAAGTTTCGACCTCCTTCGACGAAACGTATCGCATGTCGTTACGCGATTGTGTGTAAGACAAAAGTAAAAGTTAACCCGACAAGAAAGCTATTTAATAATTGGTTCAAGGTTATCAGATGATATCAAATCCGTTGGAAAAAATGCGTGGCCAATTGTACTGCACGCGCTGTAAGCATGCCAATTGTCGAAGCGTTTTCGAATAATAAAAAAATAATTGCAACCATTTGCAAGCGACAATTGACAAATTGAATACTAGATTATTTTTTGCAATCGTCGTGGGTGGTGCAGTCAATTTTTAAACTGTAATTTGAACACTGTCAATAATCGAAGTAAAATAAGTTTTATATTTATCTAACGCAAATACAAGCAGAAGAAGAAAATAACGTAAACAAAGTGCTATCTCAAACACTAATAAGGCCAGAAGGCACTGTTCAATCCCCACGTGATTCTTAACAAATTGTAATAGCAATAATTGTAATACAAGGACCACTAATGATGGTCTTGACTCATGTATCATCCATCTTTTTTAGAACTTTTGTTGTAATCCGCCTGAATAACTGTAACATGACGATCATTGTATAAGTGCTGTATTAATTCTTTGTGCTGTTTTGTTGTTTATTGTTGTGTTGTTGTACCCTGCTAGATAAAATATTCCCCACGAGAGAGATGTTGTAAAAAGCGTTTTGTGTTTTTGTTTTGAAGAAGTTAAATCCAGAAGAAATGAAAGCACAATTGATACAGAAAATTTGGTTCCATATTTAACTTTACCTAATTTTTGCTATCTTACTTCTAATCTTCGTGTTAATATTTGACATATTTTATTGTATTTTATATTACGTAAATCTTGGCCATATAGCACCACAACTTCTACATCATATGCAAGCTTACATCGACTGTAAATTGTCCATTTGAAGAACAAAATATTTAGCTATGATCAACATTTACGAATAATCTTTGCTCATTTACTACATAAAGTTTTGCCAGCACCTATATACATGAATTTATAATGGTATATGTGCATATAGTTGCATTATTCTTCTTACATTCTAATATTCAAGGATATTCGTGAAGTACAAAAGGAGATAAATCAGTTTGCACGTTTCTCTTGTTAGGTGATTTTAGCCTCATTAACGTCATGTTTGTGAATCTCGGCTAACTTGAAGTAGCTCTTGAATCACCTTTTGATTTATTATTTAAATTATTAAGTTACTTGTGATTATTAACAGTTCTTGTTAACATATTATGACATGTAGTAGTCCCGTTAACATAAATATACACATTTCTTTTAAAAAAAATACACAAAAAATTAGTCTTTGTTATAAATTAAAAATGCCATTGCATATATTTTCTTTTATATATTTTTAAAGATTTAATTACCGTTTTCCCGATGGCCATGACCACCCGCACTGAATTACCAAATATTTTAGGTCATTGGACGCTCCGTCTCGTTTCCCTGCCCAATGCCCTTTAGGTTTAATTGACGTAGTTATTCTGTACACTAATTTAAAATTATCATATTAAATGGCAAAATCTAAAATGAATCGAAATAAAATATTTCTGGTCAGAGTTTACCGTCTCCGTGGCCTATGGGTCAATCATTCCTTTACAAACAGAGGTTGTGGGTAAGATTCCTGCGAAGATAATACTTTGTTTACTGATTTTTCATTGCTAGAAAAAAATATATATACGCAGGTTATAAGTCACCCCGGTTGTCAAACTAACGATAGAGCTCGTTATTGTCTCTCAGTGCCTCGAAAACTACTGACAACCAATTCATCGCATGCAGTCGCTCTGTCTTAAACTGTTCTTCAAGTAAATCTGGATGGATTAGAAGCTGACTAATTGCTTCAAAAATTGCAAGAAAGAAGAGCAAATTGTTCTCAAATCTTCTTTTTCTTAATTTTAAACTAAAATACGATCGCAGGACATTTTTTTACATAGGAAGTTACGTCTTGAGGAGGATGTTACCCAGTAAATATCCTGACTACGATGCCCTTCAAATCGGAACACGATGGTGTTTTCACACTACCGCTTTGCGGCAGAAAAAGGCACCGCGGTTTTACGCCGCGGACGGCCCCCAGTATAAACTACCTCCCCGTAGGTAGGATCTTATCAAATCGGTAAACTCCGTTATACAGCTTATATAAAAAAGCCGAGTAGAAGGTTTAATTATCACTACATAGTATAAAACAAAATCGCTTTCTCTAACCCTAAATCCCTGTGTATGTTTAAATCTTTGAAACTTCGCAAAGTTTATATGCATAACACATGCTTGTTATTATAGGTATATTTTCTACCAACATAGCTCCCGTGCGAAGCAAGGGCGGGTCGCTAGTATATTATATTAGGAAGGACAACTGAAACTATAACTAGGTCATCGACCATGCCTTTAATTACAAATAGCAAGATTAAACCGCATTTTTGGATTGTTATCACCTCCCTGTCTAAAACTAATTGACTGACGCAAACAACATTCCTTAGATACAGCCTGATCATTGCAGTCTGTTACAACGTAAGTTACATTGTCAGACCGAGTTAGACCAAGGCATATTTTATAAAAAATATATACGAAATTTATATGCATAATAATATCAGATATTTATTTAGTATACAATAATTTTGATTTTACACATATAAAATTATATATTTTTCTTTTAACGTTATTTATATATTTTTACTTTTACACTTTATGTAAACAGTAATGATACAAAGACGGATTTAATGGTAAGGGCATCGTCTTCCTTTACTTGGACGATTTAGAAACAACGTAGGCGTGCAATACTAAAATAACCAACATTAAACAGTGATGAATACAAAACAATAACAGTATTTTTAATCTATATAAATATATACACTTAAAAACATAAGCATATGAGTTCTCATAGACAAACATACACATATAAAATAACATACATATACAAATATTCAATCAAATACACACAAAATAAATACGATATATTTAATACACACGTACTGCACTATTTAAAATAATTAATTTAATTAAAATAGGACCACTTCCATCGATGAACATTTTACGAGAAAACATAAAGAAATTCATTTCTGTCGGATTGTTAAAAATACATTTGATAACATTCCCACTATACACAAAAAATTATAAACAATTGTTATATTCTTGTTAACCGGTTTTATAATCAACTCAGCCTTGATTGTTTAGAAATCGCACTTGGAGTGAGTTTGTTCCTAACAATTAACCTTCTGTTTGCGTCTGTGTTCATAGAACTATGAAATTTCGAGGTAATATGAATTAACGAAATTATTGCATCCTTTATAGTTAACGGTTGAAGTGAGACTGAAAATGAATGCACTTAGGAAAATGCTATATTTTTTTATTCAATTAAAATTAATAGTTAAATATTATGAGTAAAAATCTTTATGATTTATACTCAATGCTTTTATCATATGCACAATACACGACATATCAAATACATGTTTTTTTGTCTAGCTATATTTTTAATTAGAGTTTTTGAATATCGTTTTATTTAACAACACATATAAATTTTTAATTTAAAACATAAAAAGCTGATTATAACAAAAACTTCCGTTAATCCACCATATCTAATTATTGTGTGTTTTATCGGTTAGAATTTGAAAGGTATCCTTCAAAACAATATTCGGGAAACAATTTGTTTGTGCAATTATATTTGAAAATAAGAATTATTTTAGTTTTTCAAATTAGCTACACAAGCTATGTATCTAGTAAACCTAGATTTTAAGCTCCTTTAAATCTCAATAACACAATAAAATATTTTGTGCAATTGAAGGTATTTACTTCACGAGAGTAATTTTGCTGGCCACTGTATTTTTTGCAAGCACAATGTATAATTTACATCTTGCAAGTCTTGTAAATTTGAATTATTTTCATGTTCTTAAACTACAACGACGTTATAGTTCCGTTGTACCGGACGCATTTAATAAATACAGCTATGTTCAACTACCTGTAAGTTCCATTCAGTTCGTTCCTGTAGTCTTTCCTGTTTTTCAAACAACTCAAGTAATTAATACGTAATTTCTTTTACAACGTTATAAATTGTCTAACCTTAATTGAGTTATATCCTTTATTGGCCCAACAAAACCTAGAAAACAAAGAATAATGTTTAATACTAAGTTTAACTACATAACATGCATTTATGGCCACGGTCTATAAAAACAAATCTTATTTTAGAAAACTATCATTCTTAACAACAACAGTGCAAAACGTAGTTAATGTCAAAACTGCTGAAACAGTTATAATTGCGAACTATCTAGTGTTCGTTTAATATTTTAAAACCACATTTTAAACAGGAAAGCGAAAAAGTTACAATAAATACCAAAGACTTTATTGTAAACTGGGACTTTAATTATGCTTTTCAGGAAATTCGTGGATGAGCCTGAACTACGCAAACCGACCACTGAAAACGTCTGCGCAGAATTCAAACCCACGACCTGCACTTTGGGCATACCACAAGGGCGAATAGTACTTTATATTAGTTTTTTTGATATTAGACGTCTTAACGAAATGGAGATTAGGCGATCATACTTTCGGTACTAAAAAAACCCCCGTCACAGCTCCAATCCTTCGGAGGCAAATGCAAATTTTCATCGGAACCCGCCGCCGGTTCATTTGCGTGTCGATCCGTCAAAGCATGACGGCTTTAATGTTGAAAATAACTGTTACGAAAATCCGGCGCTCGCTAGACAACAACCTTGGTCGATTTCTTAAGCATCACGGTGCTAACAATGGTGCAAACTGGATACAGTTTAGATGAGGAAATTACCATTACATAGTTCGGTGAACTTCTGCAATAGCGCCAGTGTCGTGGGAATAAGTCACAAACGCTTGTGGTTTATTATAATGACGCTATGACTACATGCTACCCTCTTTACGGTAGCTGCTAAGTTGTAAGTCAATTTTCAAAATTTCATCGAATGTATATAAAGTCGCAGTAAGACTACTGTATTATGGCCAAATTAAAAAGGCAAATATAAAAAAAAACATCAAAAGGTTGAAGTTAATTAAGAGTGCCTTCCGAAAAATGATTAATATTTAAAAAGGCTAATAGGCTAATCTAGATACATGTGTGAACAACTATCATGCTGTACCAAAGGCAAAAAAAAATGTTTGCGAAAATGATTATTCAACACTTTCAATAACTTTACGACAACTGACTAAAACACAAATAACTCTAAGGAAAATCCAATGCACCGAGACAGCTGTACTGAGATTCTCATTTACGTACATATTTTTCGTTTACTATTTTTCCAAATACGCCAAGGCAAAACTTTGTTTCGGTATCTCAATATAGAGAGAAGTTACACTCTAACTATTAATAGTATTCAAAAATACTCATTTAACTACAACTCACTACAACTCAATTTAAAAAAATGCATCAAGCAATAATCAATATGCTAAAGAAAAAACAATCGGAATCTTACTTACCTACTGCTCTTGAGTGCGTCAATTTAGAGCACAACACAATTGTATATTAATTTCTTTAGGTCACGATCTCGCTGATCAAGGAAATGAATGTATTCCTCGTATAAAAAACATCATTACAAGGGCAGACGTAAACTGGATCGTGCAGGTTATGATGATAAAAGACTGAACATTAGAATTTAAATGGCATACTTGTTATCAAAGAAATAAACGGTTAAGCTAACTAACGAACAATCAATATGGCATTCAGTATCAAGAGTGATAGATAAAATCGGTAAGGTACCTTGTGGAAAGTTATGAGTCTGTTTTATTTTCTGTCAATAATCATAATAGTCTTATATTAAAGAAAAGGCTTCAATATTTTTAATTACAATTAAAATAAATTATTTAAATTGGACTTAATATTATTTTGAATACTATAACTCATTTTATTTACATTATAACAAATCTATTTTCTAATAAATATAATATAAAATTATATCTAAATAATTAAAGAGTTTTCTAATTTAAAAACGTTTTAATCATATAAAATATTCATATAGTTCATACAATGTTAGTGTGAAAATTAAGAAATAAAGAATTTTCCCTGTGTATACGAATTTATCAATACTTACTATGCCATTTTATTGTTTAATATTGAACTGTGCTAGTATAATTAAAAAGATTAATATCTTAACACAGTGTTCTAAGATTTTGGGTGACTGATGACTTATGTATTATATAAAATATATTATCTATATTCCAACAACCTTAAAAAAGGCAACTGATAATTTTGTGGAGGAAATCAAACCTGCAACCCCCGTTGGTTAAGGGGCCAGAGTTTTGCAAATTAGGTTACCCAACTACCTTTAGCAAAACCGGTCACAAATTGCTCTGTTTTCTTAGCTAATTGTACATTTTACTACATAATGTACACAACGTTGCCGCATTAAACTACCCCTTTTTTATAAAACCATAAAACATTTTAGTTGCAAAAGACAAAGATAAGATAAAGAAATCACCGTTTGCTACCGCTCAAGGCGCCACAAAGCAGCAATTAACCTCAACTTTCGAGTCAAAGTTCACAAACGTAGAAGATTACATAACAAATATATTCACTATAATACAAAGTAAAATTGCCATAGCATACTTGGTCTCAATAACGTTCACTTTCTTTTACTGACCTTTTACTACTACTGATATAATAAAAAGTTTGTACTAACGGATGTATGTTTTACTCTTTTAAGCAAATCTAGTTTATGGATTCTAATAAAACTTAATAAAAACATGGCTTATATATAAGAATAACCTATAAGCTAATGTATAGAGTTAAAGTGTACTATTATTGAAATATAATAATAAGAGTCACGTATTTAAAATCGCCATTTGCGTGCCACAGCGACGTGTACCGCAGACACCTTTAGGCTAACATGTATGTTATATTAAACATTATTAAAAATTACAATTACTCAACATCATCATCAGCCGTTATTTCACGGCTGGACATAGACCTCCCCTAATGCACGCCTCCTCCTTTAGGGAGTTTGGACCGTATCCCATCACGATGGTCCAATGCGGGTTGGTGGGTGGACCGACTTTTCACATGCCCATCCGATGCATGGATCATTTTACTTTTCAGATAATTTGGTGATCGACCCAAATCGTCCTAAACAACCAGAAAAAATAAAGTTGTTTCCCCGCGGGATTGGAACCCACGACCTCCGGTTTATAAAGCAAGGGCCTTTAACAATTATTACGCGGGTGAGACCGCTGGATATAGCTAGTGACAATTATATGAAGATTAATGCGTATACATTGTACACTATAATCTTAGCTATTCATTTGTCTGCACTTATAATACTAGAGAAAGTTGCTTTGTCTGATTGAATCATAATCGATATGTGTGATATTTATCGTCTGTGATGGGTTACGTGTGAAAGTAATGATCATATATGATATGACGCTATCTTCCATACCGAGTTTTCATTACGGTTTTGTTGATAAAAAATACCGTAGTGAAAGCAATTCATTATTTACATACTATAAATAATACATTACACTAATGGGCTCATATTGTCAGTATAAAACAAATTGTTAGATACGAAACTCATAAGACGCTGAATTATGGAATGCGGATTATAATGAGACGGTGAAGTGTAATAATTATACGTCAATTTTTATTGACAGTATATAAAATATATTAGGCTAGACAAAGAGAAAAAAATCTATTCATGACTCTTTTTATAAATGACGTGTCTTTGTACACGCTCGTTATCACATCATCAGTGACGCATTGATTACCACTGCTGAATGAACCTCTGAATACTATGCATTGAGGTTTTTGACCGTATAATTAACCACCTGGTCAATGCGGGTTGTGTGTCCATATTTTAACATGCCCAGTAAACGACGATGTGATCAAGTCTTATATCACTTTCACGAAATTAGTGGTAAAGATAGCAAATATATACGCTAGTCATCCTACTAGAAACAACATATAACAGAAGGTTCAGTTGGAGAATTCCTAAATGATTCTGGAATCCAGACTCGAATTTAAAGCACTATTACCTAAGTAATATTACTATCAGCTACTCTGAATAGACACGCTAATTATAATTAACTACTATCTTGCCAACCGATTAATTCATCATCAGCCAGTGTAATGACCATTGATAGCTCATAAGCTGTTATCCATTTAAGTTTGAACTGTATCCACAGTTTGTGCATGACTACACTTGTGGTGAATAGTTGTTTAATTCATTTATTCGAATAAGTCACTTTAATATAGATATCTATTTGTATATCTAATAGAATGATTCAATTTATCTAAATATAGTTTGACTTCAACGTGGTTTAAAAGATAAAAATATGATATTACGTGAGACACCTACTTCACTACAATTAAAACTAGAAGGTTCAACGTTCAGAGAATTCCTAAATGTTTCCGTGTGAACTGAGACGATTAATAGCCTTATTACGTATAAGTTATATATTTAATGCTATTTCCACTTCACTGCTGAATAGCACAAATCATTTATTATTTTTTTAGTTACCTTATCCTTTTCCAAACTGATGTTCAACATCATCTTCATCAGCCAGTGTTAGTCCACTGTTGGGAGGCCTCCACTAACGCACGCCTTCTCCATTTAGAGGGTTTTTTAACCGTATCCCACCACGCTGGTCCAATGCGGGTTGGTTGGTGAACCGAAGTTAGTCAAAATTATTTTATGGCCTGTTACATAAGATATATCTCAAGTTATATTTATTTTCACAATTAAGTCGCTTTTCATTAAGATATCCTATTTTGGTACAATAAAATTATACAATTATATTAAATATACTAACAGTTGCCCGCGACTTCAACCGCGTAGTGGTTTTAAAAGAAATATTTAAAAAAATAGTGGCTATCTTCCAGTGAAAGTCCCGTTAAAATCGAAGCAGATATTCCAGAGATTAGCCAAACAAATAGACAGACAAATATTTTAATAAAGGGTGTTTTGTTATTTGTATCGGTTATTTAAAAATGGGTAATTTAGAGCTACAAACAGACATTCCAAATATATTAATTTATGTAGATGATTTATAGAAAACCCAAAAAAAATTGTAATGAAAATTGCACAACTTTTTGAGACACTAAGAACTTTACTGCATTTAACTTATTTATAATCTATTATGATATAATACTATCGAATAACTCCATCTTGTCCCAAACGAAGCAACGTTTGTACTATAGAAACTAGATAACTGATAAGTACTTAGACTTAATTTTTTGTAAATAAATACATATAATATAGCTACAAATACCCAGACACGAGAAAAACACAATGTTTATCACACAATATTTTTCCCGTGATAAGAATCGAACCCACACCTATTGGTGCAACAGTCAGGGTCTACGCCGAGCGGGTCGTCAACCGTGTCGTACTAATAAATTTATAAAGATATAAATCTTTTTTTTACTTTTCTCCAAGAAGTCTCCATAATCTACTACATTTCTTGCTACAAATCAATATCGAGATCCTCTGACTAGTATTATTCAACAAAAAACTACAAGAATACAGTGTTTTTACAGTGTATTACTAACAAATGGAGTTTTACCGGTATACATAAATATTATTCGAGTCTAACATAGACTATAAAAGTATGAGATTATTAAAAAGTTCACTTCCCCGTTATTAATAAAGCTCGAGACTTCAAGGTAGATGAGTTTACTTACTTCAATAATCTAGGGTTGGCATAAGTATTCAATTTCATTTATGCAATTTAAAATATTAACGTTTTTTTAAGTAGTAACGTCTTAAAACAAATTTATTTTTAGTATGCTTTTTCGTAAGCATTTTTAATCTACTTTTTCTGGTAATATTCTTTTGGTTGAGGTTTAATAAATACTTTTATCATATCTTCACCCAAATTATATATATACATTACATATATACATTACATATTTCAAAACGAAATCATCGCACTATCTATCGAAATAGATATTATTATTCCATTAGTTTACGACATATTTGCAAGAATTGTACATGTAACTTGGTTGTGGCAACCCTGATCAGGTCATGATAAACGCGTCCAATCCTTACTACGTACAAAACTAAGGCAAAGTCGGTTTATTTGTTACGGAAATAGATTGTTAGTCGGATACTTTCAAGGATAAAATGGAAACTACTTTATGTAGGTATTCGGTGCGATCATTCATAACGATTTAAGCAGCGACTGACAACTTGAGCGAGTGTGCTGACAAAAAATAACATACCATTTGTGAAGTAATGTAACAATCGTTTGCAACGTAAGCGTTAGGCTTTTGTCGGTGAGCCTTATACTATACCGGGACAAAAAAAAAATTTGGAAAGGCTAAAATTTTGCGCTGAAACGTCATTGGTTAAATATCACGCGATGATTGAATATTATAACGATCTACCAATGCGAACGCTTATAGTAATGGTACCGTTAATTTTGACGCTTAGTTTACGATAATTCCAACTGTAATTTGGTTTAGAAGTAGGTATATACATGCGGTTAAATATACGTAATAATATATAGGTTTTGTTTAGTTTACGAAAATTCCATCTGTAATTCGGTTTGGTAAAGATTATTATTTAACTGCCTTACTGTGTTAGAATTTGTCAAACGTTGGTGTGAGTTTTAAATATTGTGTAAGTGGGTTTAGTACATTTTCGTATACAGTCAGCCGAAAAAAGTAGTTACGAAGCATAAAATATTTCTTTACACCGCCAGATGTCAGCATTTTACATCTACCATAGTATTTGCTAATATATTTGTCAAGTAATACATTGTTTCTTTATTTAAAGTCAATTATTAAATCGGCACGTAACCTATGCCCTCTACATTTAACCTCCAAACAATAAGAAGATCCCAAGTCAAAGTTCAGAAAGTATTTCATAATAAATGTTCAAATGTATATAATTAATGTCTAAGATATGTTAATTATAGATAAATCAAGCGTCATGGGAAACGTTTCGAAAAGGCCAATTCACTTAAAGGTTTATATAACTCTTTTATGTGTTAAAAAACAAAGTACTCATTGCGTCTGACATTAACAATGGAGCGAATCTCACGTGTTAGGAAGTGGAATGAAATGTGGAAGTTTATGCGTTTTTATATAAAAATCACGTAAATTCCGTCAACTGCACGTATACAACAAAAGGGGAAGTTATTTTAGAAAGTCAGAGCCAGAAGGCACCTAATGAAGTAAAAGTGTTAAGTTCTATTTATTTCTATAAGTTTTGGGTATTTATATTAATGGGTGGTATCGTAAATAACAACTTTTTGTTTTAAATTGTTTCTTTTATCTTATAAAAGGACTTTTTAGGGATTTTACCGCGTTTATTTTACATTTTAAACTTCCGACGTTGCGAACACTTTTCAGCGGCCGTGGTCACGTGGTAGATTTAGACCTTAAGCGTCTCATTGTTTCTGCTCTCTTTTAGTAGTTTTTTTTTGTCATTATGGCATAAAGGTGGCCTCAATAGAAAATAGATCAGAAATATAAGTACAGATTTAGAGTAAAAAATTTTGAGATACGTATTAGATAAAAAGTAAAAACATCTTAGTGAAATACATGATATTCAAAAAGCGCGTACTTAAAAATAAATTCACTTGTGTTGGCGAAATATAATTATTATCATTATTTAGTCGTTACATTAATTAAAAGTATGTTACAATATTTTCGGATATTTCGTTTACCTTTCGCAACTACCTCTATTACCGTTGTAACGTACACTTGCAACAAATGTGAAGCGATTTTAACATTTCCTTTGCGGATGGGTATTGGCAGTTTCTTTAAGTATATTAATTAATGTTTATTTATTAAGTAGCACAATATTTTTTGATACATGAGGCGACGAAACGACCCGTTAGTTCACTCAATGGCTAATGGCAATTGATAAGAAATGAAACGGAAGACGCAACAATCCCTCTCGCATTGTCATAGTTAATGTTGATGATGTTATATCTTGCTTACCCAGTAATTGCCATGGTGCTATTCAAACCGGAATACAATAGTGTTTTTGCGCTACTGCTATGCGGTAGCAGTTGGCACCACGTTAGTACTAACCCAGTCGGTACCCTGTAAAAACTAGCTACAATAAAGTATTCGAATTATTGAAAAAATGTGTTAACTTAAGCGAAGCATCCGTTCAAACAATGTTTATCATTATTTAATTTAGTAGGCTTGTAAGCTATGACAATTAGGGACGTCTACATACAATACTAGGGGGTTGAGGCTTGTAGAGTGACTTTGGTGACAAGAGGAGAGGTCAAATTCATGACGTCACATTCTTGTCGACTGTTAAAACAAATAGTCTTTCTGAACTGTTCTGTGTTAATTCCTAAATTACGTTATCAACATTGGCGAAATTGGACTTACACTACAATACTAGGGTTGGAGGCCTTAAATTGATCACGTACCAAGTAGGAGGTCAAAATTATAAGATTTGTACTTAATCCATGGTCCTTTATTTCATTAGACAAATACGTTATCAATTTTTCAATTTACAAATAATGTTGAAGCTAAATTATTCGAAAAGTATAGTAGCCTTGTAAGTACTGATCTATAATATTTCATGACAATTATTTATTCATATTGAAATCAATCATCGAGTTCAATTAACATGCAAAACAAGTGCCCGCACACTGATCTATCACGACTCGATATTAGAGAGTTAATCGGTGTTGAAATTAAGATGACGTCATTAAATGAAAACCTGGGTCACGATAGTATACAATAAAAAACTTACCATGATAAATAATGGAAGATGATTGTACAAAGCTTATTATTACATCTGATATAAAAGGATATAAAAATAGCAGTTTATTTTAATTTGCAATTCGACGTCTCGTGTGTCTTCCCGAAGTCTACCCCGTGACCACGGCCGCTGGAAAGTGTTCGTAACGTCGGGAATTTAAAATGTAAAATAAACGCGATAAAATCCGTAAAACTCCTTTTATTCCATAATGTGTAGTATTTGCGTAAACAAAAGAGTTAATTACAAAGCTTTATGTACTCAGTGCGTGTCGAGAAATAAAAGTCGGTTATATAGTAATAAAAGTGTATTTTATTAATGCGTAAATTTGCCTTGTTACAACTATGAACTTAATTTATTACATCTTGGTATGCATTTAAAGAGGGAAATCGTAATATCACAGCTAATGCTTTTCTAGATGATCACAAGAACTACTAAGTATTTCCTCATACTTGAAGCAATAATGTTGACAAATAAACGATGATTTCTAGTCATTTCTCATTCAAAGTCGTTTGCGTAGTTACAAGTGTATACTGATTACTCATAGGTTCAACATTACTGTAGCCTTAAGGCATTATAACATTAAATACATTAAAAAAAATACTAAAGCATTCAAACAATTTCTTTCAGTCTTGCTATTTTTTTTATTATTAATTGTATTAACGATATAAGCAACGCGTTCGTTCACCTGATGTAAAATGATAAAATTTGCCGATAAAAATACAGCGCTTGACGTAATCAAATAAATACGGTAGCTGCGTTCCAGTTTGAAGGGCCTTCCCATTAAAACCGGTATACAGTAGTAAATAAGGTATTACTTTGAGTCAAATTTCGAAGATAGTTTATGAAAATAACTTTGAATTTCATATTCAATTAACGATACATTATATAATAAAACTATAAGCGTAACTAAATCGGAAGCAACTCTTACGTCGATATTACACAAGATAAATCTATCCAGTTCAACTTTTCCTCAAACTGAATTCTTAATGAAATTACCCGGGTATCAGGAAATAGATTTTACTGCGTAATGGATATTATAACAACTTAATTATGATTTTACCATAGATCCATTTAAATAAGTTATTTGAGTGTAATCGGTGTCTTTCTCAACACGTTTAAGCCGCAATTTTCGCAAAACATTATTCGAACGACTTCAAATAGTACAATAGAGCCTTGAGGCTTCCTCTCTAATACCGATGATGGGATAGTAATGATAATAACGTTATAGACGTCGCTGCACCGCTTTGAGCCCATAAATCATTCGAAAATCGAGTTCCGTGAAACGTAATGTCCGTAAATTTGTTATAAATATTTAAGTTGTCTGTCGCTGTCCTTTTATCAATTATTAAGCATACACTCTCCATGACGGATATGGTAACAAAACAGTCTGAATTTCTCGCTTAATTAAGTCGTTAACAAATAAGTTCTTTGATTCCGTCTCTTAAAAATCATCTTGTACTAAAAATTTTTGTATGTATAGTCTTATGTAGTTTTCTTTGATAATAAGGGCATAATTTTTTTTATGTTTTATATATATATCTAGTTTAGTTTTAAAGAAAAAACTTCATTTGTTATGTCTTTTTAAATGTAAAACCTTCAAATAAAAAATTAAAGATTATTCATGCCGTTAAGACAATTATATATATTAATGTTCTTAGAAGAAATCGGCTCAATTTTTTTAAGCAATCTTTAATTTTGATCTATTTCTATTGATTGATATGCTATTCGATCTGACTGTAGACCATCAAACACAGCACCTTCATACCAAAGTATATTTAGACAGCACTTTGCGCGCGAATCATATTCATATAGTAAAGGTACTATGACATAATGTACGAGTAACATTTCATTAACACGACAAGTTTAATTTTCTTGTTGTATAGTGAAAACATAACCTAACTGGCTACAAATAGAAATAAAATGTTACCAGTATTTTTAAAATAAATGACATAACTGTGACATAACAGCCCTCGCGTCCCTAATCGAAAGCGCAATGAAAACGCTATCGCGGTGCCGTCGGCGCATAATGATGAAGCTCGAACGCGACCAAATCTTTGGCAGCGTTACATAAGTGACGAAAAAAGCGTCAAACGTTAACACACTTTTTCGCAGCTTTCTTCGACAAAGGTCTGGCGAGCCTTACATAACTGCACGGCTAACTCCATAGAGTTATCCAAAACAAGTTTTTACATCATCAGCCTTTGATAGTCCACTGCTGGACATAGGCCTCCCCTAATACACCCCTATCAATTAGGGGGTTTGGACCGTATTCCACCAAGCTGGTTCAATGGGGGTTGGTGGGTGGAGCGACTTTTTACATGTTCATCCGACGCGACAAGTTTTTACATAGTATTTAAACACCAAATTGACATTATATATAAAAGTATCAATAACTGATGTTTACGCGCAAATATCAATAATAGGTTAACATTCTGTACACATATATGAAAATTAGAAACATGTGCATTACAAATATTGATCTTGTGTGAGAAACACTGTTAACCTGGAAAGTAACGAGAGAAACAAGGCAGAAGATATTACTAGAAGTATTGTTTAGTCATCAGAAATCACATTCATATATGATCAATATGAAGAAAATTGTTTTAAACATATGCTTTATAACACGAAAAAAAATTCTCCGGTCTATATCAAAGCCTAATTATGTAAATAGTTAGACCAAATAACCCAAATAGCGCCAAAATGTATGACTCTCGTATCGGTCAAAACAGAGCACTCGACGGTTTGCCGCTATTATAGCATAATTTGTTTTTTAAACTGACATGTTGAGGGTTTTCTTTAAATCATTTCCATATTAATCTATTAATTTTATATCTTGTATGATCCTGCTTCAGACAAGAATCATTGTTACTTAAGCAGGGTTCTTGTCTATAGGAATAAATTCCAAAAGCACAAATTGTTAATCTGTAAAATCTTCTAATTATTAATAACAAACTACAAGACTATTTATAAATATATAAAGTTCTTACGCTATATTAACAACTAATTTTAAATAATTTTATTTTTTAACAAAATTCTTACACAAGATAAAATTAATAAGTTACGCGTTATGCGGCTTCGCTCAGGTGTACAAATATATTAAAAATAAATAAATCACATATTATTCGAAGGTATAAACTATAATATTGTAAAGTTTTAACAGAAACTAACTAATGTACACATTTTAAAGTAACAAAGAACCATTCTTACAAGCTTTCTTAAATATACTATCTGGATGATTGGGATACGGTCCAAAAACCCCCTAATGGATAGGGTGTATTAGGGGAGGCCTATGTCCAGCAGTGGACTATTAAAGGCTGATGATGATGATGATGATAATGTAATTTATACTACAAAGTTCTTACAAAAATTATTAAATGCTTTTCGATAATAGAATTCCAAAAAAAATGCTTTTTAAACTTACAATATAATCTTTTGAAGTATAACTAACGCATCACTTTGAAAGTGGACTAAGTACTTGGTTGACTTACACAATCGCATTAGTTTTATATTCATGTTCCGGACTCCTTTATGGCCAAATGAATAGGAAAGACATTGAATAATCACGCGTCTTCCTTACATGCGAGTTATTGAGCGTGTAATGCTCTTTGTGCAAATTTACAACGGTCGTATGTGAAACTTTCTTTTTTGCTACTAAATAGATTACTAAAGGTATCTACATGCATAGTTTAATAGTGAAAACTTTAAGGAAGCCACAACTTTACTGTATACGTGTATTACGTATATGCAATTTTTCTGAAAGCATGGTTTACGGATAAATTACGTTACTTTTATTTGCCTTTTTATGAATAAATTCTTTACAAAATATCAAAAATGTACCTACAACATGTCATTGTCAGTTTGAAATAGCCTGAGATAAAAAAAACTGCGGAGTGACACTGCATAATATAGGGCTTTTGAATTAAATTTCTAAATTACATGTTTCTTCTCCATAAATATCATAAAAAATTATTTCACTCGTACCTAAAAACACTTTTTGAAATTTCATTTGGGCTTCAATAAAACATTTCAGCACTAAGTCTTATTAATTATTAGTCTAATCTTTCTAGTGTAGTTTATCATTCCCTTTCAGTAAAATTATAACACGGCAACAATACGCACATCCACAACAACAATAGCGTCTAATACGAGTGTGACAAACACAGTCTGACACAGTTTCCGAACAGGGATCGTAGAAAACACATCAGACAAATAAGCGGCGAATTGATGCCACGCTCCAAATTGCATCAATCCAAACAACAGGATGACAACATTCAAGAAATGATCTCGCACAACGATGTGGCAACATCAGAACAATAATCGATTATTTAATCTGTAATCAGATGTGCCAACATTCCGGCTGAATTGGAAACTGGGGTGGCACAGAGTCAAATAAAAACATCCAAATACAAAGAATAAAATTCGAATATATCACAGCATTTAATGTAATCAGATAAAATTAATGCAAATTAGCAAGTTAACGTCTTCTAACCAATTTGTGTTTTATAATTAAATTATAAGTGATTAAATATTACCAAATATGCCGTAACGAGAATAGATTAATATTAATTTTTTTAAGGAAACAATGTAACTTAACATCGCGATATTCCGTAACAATCGAGCATTTACGTTTTTGAATTGATGACCAAAATGTGGTAAATGGGAATGATTATTACAAAAATAAAGCAATCATATCAATACTATTCTATATTCACTTATTTGTCACACTTATTCCATACTCCGTAGTAGCAGTAAGAGCTCGCGCCGAAACCGGGGGGCGTGGATTCTTGTGCTACTACTTTTCCAAGTTGTTTCCTAGTATTATTAATAATATTAATACTCGCTATGTTTCAGTACTAAAGGAATTAGATGACGAAATTTCCGTATGCAAAATCTAGTGTCAAACTCCATCAGCGCCAAAATATCAGGCGCCCTGATTTGTCGTCTGTAGCCATTGCTTTGGGGTTCACTTTCAATCCATTAAAATATTATTTGGCACTAGCTGTTTCCCGCGACTTCGTCCGCGTGTTAATATATAAAAAACATTTTTTTTAAAATAGCCCTTGTTACTCCTAGTTACATCGGCTATCTTCCAGTGATAGTGCCGTAAAATCAGAAAAGCCATTTCAGGGATTAGCCAAAACGAAGAGGCCAAAATTATTAAAATGTTTTATTTTTCTATGTATCGTTTATTTACCACGCTTTTTTTTTTAAGATAAATAATTAAAATAAAAATCTTTAAAATAATAAGTTTATGAACGTTCTAGCAGGGATCTGCGACACTTCTTTGGTTTCTACATACATACTGTTTTTATTGCTAAAATTATCTTATGCGTGCCGTAACATCATAGTTTATGGGCAAGATTCGACGCGGAAATAATTATCCCGATGCAAATATGTTGCAGGAACACTGAAGATCTCAAATTACGACGTTATGATTTCTATTTACATGCTTATGGCGCTATAAAAATGTAACTACCACAAATTCATTATATAATATTATAGCTGTGTTTGTGTCCGTAGAATCACACGTCGCTGAATAAATGAGCATAAATATAGGTTGTTTACGTTTCTTCCTTACGGATAAAAATAATCATTAAAATACAGGACTGGGTAATATCGAGACTCTTCAATAAAAGTTCGAGGTAGTTTCTTAAAAAACAATTCTTTAGTCATTTTTATTTCATAATTTATTTATTGTAAGTTTAACTATTATTAGTTGGATTTACTCTGATCATAGAAGTATACATTTTTTAATTATTTTTATCAGCCTGTGATAGTCTACGGCTGGACATAGGCCTTCCTAATACACCCCTATCCATAGGGGGGTTTGGGACCGTATCCCACCACGCTAGTCCAGTGCGGGTTGGTGGAAAATATACTTATCAGTCGATATATTTCATGATAAATCATTAACAAATAGAAAGAATAATGGCTACCGAAATATACAAAAGCATTAGTTACGTAACAGAACATGTATTCTAGTTTCGTTTGCACATATGCAATATTGTGTGACACGTATGGTTAAATAGTAACTTTCCCCAATAAATATAGAATTTGTTTAACAACAAAACCGGACTCACCTACGCTTTGTTTCCAAATTGACATAACGAAACCAAATTTGACATATTTACAATAAGATTTCTTTTTTATTTTGATAAATGAAAGCTTCCAAAATTAAAGATATGAATGTATTATTTTTCTCTTGTTTCCGCGAATACTACAGATTATTAAATAATAGGACTTTTACGGATTATATCGCGTTTATTTTACATTTTAAATTCCTTTGTCTACCCCGTGACCACGGCCGCTGTAAAGTGTTCGAAACGTCGGGAATTTAAAATTTAACGCGATAAAATGCGTAAAAGCCTTTCATTTAATAATGTATTAATTTTATTTAGAATCTTTAACCTTATAACATAATAAATATATGTGCTAAAATATTATTCTGGTCTGTGTACACCTCAAAAACTCACAATATTTTACTCAACTTAGCAACGTTTCGCGTGAAATTTTTATTTAAATTTCTGTCTGTTTACGCTTACTATGACCGAAATTGAAATAAATGTTGACTGAACTTGCTCTTACAAGTGGAAACAACATTGCCAATATTACTAGATGTGTACTATTCTAACATATTTGGATAAAAGTGTTTGTATTATTTATTATATTATGAGTAGTAACCATACAATTATTGTTATAATATTGGCCTATTTTATGTTGAAAGAAAGAAAGAAATGTTTAATTCGTACACAAAAAGAAACATTTTTATCATATAGGTATCAAAAAATCAATATATAATACTTTGCATCACAAAAAAATTTCGTGAATGCCGATTTACTGTGGTTATTGAATTTCATCCCTCTTCATGCTTTCATCATCATCATCATCATCATCATCAGCCTTTGATAGTCCACTGCTGGACATAGGCCTCCCCCAATACACCCCTATCCATTAGGGGGTCTTTGGACCGTATCTTACCACGCTGGTCCAATGCGGGTTGGTGGGTGGACCGACTTTTTACATGCCCATCCGACGCATGGATCATCTTACTTTTCAGACAAATGGGTGATCGGCCCAAATTGCCCTAAGCAACTAGGAAACAACAATGAAAAGTTGTTGAGTCCTCGCAGGATTCGAACCCACGACCTCCGAATTCTAAAGCACACGCCTATACCACTAGGCTACGGAGGCAATCATGCTTTCAATACCCGATATTTATTAAATTTTTCATGTTTAGTTTGTTTATACTGCAATTTTTAAACAATCGTCCTTTTTACATCGATGTTAATAGTTCTCTACGTCAGGAAAAAGTAGAATTAATAATATATCAGGGACTAGTTTAAACATATTATGCTTATATCGTGTCTCAATTTTATATATCATCAACGTTTTATCCATAAATCAGTTGCTAAACATAAATAGAATTTTTAAACTCAAACAGTAGCTACTATGGTCATGTCATTAACATAATCCAATATCTAATAATAATATTTTGACAAATATACAAATTGCCTGTCAACACTACCATAAAGATAAGCTCTCATTAGGTAGTATTTCATCACGTTTAACGAATGGAATACGCCAAAGAAATCTAGTTTCATTAACAGCTAACCTTAGCTTTCTCCTGACCTGTGGCACAATTTCGAAACTTCCCCGTTGTTTTCATAAATAAAAAATGTAGATTATGTGCCACGATTACGGTAGTGGGTCAAAGGTTGGTGGGGTTAATCAAATCTATCTTTAAAATTTTTAGTACGCAACATTTATTATCCACATGTTGGCGTAAGAACAGTGCCTTGTGTAAGCTTTACATAGTGCCTAGAATTTTTACTTTGAGTCATGCTAAATAAAATTTAAAATATTAGTATAGATACTCTGGTTTTAACATCTGAATAAATATACTTAAAGTTACGCCCTATTTATTGCTTAAAATTCGACAATAACACTAATCTGCATTACTAATTCTTTACTCAAACTAACTATATTATTTAAGCACCTATCTATACCCTAAGACTAATTTTACGATGAATCAATAAAAATCAGTACTTTAAGATGTAAAAATAGTAAAGGTTGTTCTTCCACTTTCAACACTGAGTTATAAATTATTCATCATCATCAGCCTGTGATAGTCCACTGCTGGACATAGGCCGCCCCTAATACACCGCTGTCCATTAGGGGTTTTGGACCGTATCCCACCACGCTGGTCCGATGCGGGTTGGTGGGTGGACCGACTTTTTATATGCCCATCCGACGCATGGATCATCTTACTTTATGGACAATTGGGTGATCGGCACAAATTGCCCTAACCAACTAGAAAACAACAATGAAAATTTGTTGAGATCCCGCAAGATACCAACCCGCGACCTCCGGTTTAAAGCACACACCCATACCATAGACTACGGAGGCAGTTATAACTTAAAATTTAAAAATCCTTGATTAACTTAGTAATTTATTGGCTGTTCATATCCAGTGAAGAACCGGCAAACAAGTCTAAATTATCTTCTTTCTCTTCATTTGACTTTAAAATATAACAAACAATCCTCATTGCATCTTAAAGAGTTACCAGGTGACCCACAGTGAAATCAAAACAAACTACAGAATAGACGTCAAAACATTTTACAAAAAGAAAGAGCAATCCGGTAAATATTTCGTCTTCAAGTAAAAAGGTTTCATAGTTAAGAGAATAAAACCTTTTAGTCTGGAACATAACGCTAAAATTCTATAGAGACAATTTATATTAGAAATACTTAAAAGCGTTTAGAAATAATCAAATCTCTTTGGTAAACCATTTGCAATATAGTTATTAGCTAACTAATCACGCGAATTCGTAATAAATTTAACCTCATAATGTTTACGACATTTATAAATATTTAAACATTAAAAAAAATTATGGATTGTTCATATTTTTTATTACCTCACTATTAAGTTTATAAGTTGTTGTTTCGTAATTTGTGGTGGTAAATAATATTATATGAATATAATTATCACAGCAAGGATACTATTGGTCTTACAAAATAATTTTGAGCATGATACAATGCAAAACATATTTTAAAAAATAATATTCAACCTTGATCTACAAAACACGGCATTCTAAAATTAAAATCCGTATGAAGTTTCGTCAAATAGTACACAAAAAATTTTAAAAATTTGGGATTGCGTTTGACAATATACCGTTAAAGGGAATTTCATATCTTCTTTGCCATAGACCTCAATACTTTAATTGTACCTTACTTATGTGCGTTACAATAACATCACCTTTAAAAATGCGAATGACAGTATGTCTTCTTCTCCTTACTTTTCTTCTTATCATTGGCCCAAGTTATAAAGAAGTCCGCTTCTATTCCATCCAGATTTACCTGAATGACAATTTTCACGCTTAGTGACTGGCATCTGACTTCTTCAATCCAAAGAGTAAATTTGATGAACTATTTTAGAAATCAAAAATAATTCTAATTTTTCCCCAAAGGACACGAACCTACGGCCTCCGATTTATGAACCAAGTATATTACTAGGACAAGCAGACGAAAAATCAACATTTTTACTTATTTGTAGGGCTTTAACAGCTGTTACGACAATCTGACCAAGTGACTACCCTGACTACTTCAAATGGAATTCCAAAAATGCATTTAACCCAATTTTAAGCAAATAAGTCAAACCGGCTTCGTCTAGCGGCACCGGTGGCTGATAAATTGTTAACAGTATTTGAACCTGTCTCGCCTAATCGCGCAATTCATCAAGCACAATATTCGACATTGTCCGAGTACTATCTAGTGGCTAACTGTTCAAGGTTACTTATTCTTAACTATTTACGGCCCAAGATTGATATTAAAGCAAGGAAACTGAAAGAGAATAAACAAAGAAAAAACATTAAAGGCTAGATTTAAAAAGTCTGATATTTGAATTAAATTACGTTCTTTACGACGTGTTTATAACATCCTTTTAACTTCCTTAAAAATATTAATAACCGGCATCAACAATGTACCGTCCATATTAAAGTTAATCGAGTAAAAAAAAAATTCTTTACATATTAATGCGGGACATAGTCACTGTAAAATTGATTTTAATAAAGAATAACATATTATGCCCGCAATTACTAGATTAAAGCGGTAAAGGTTTAACAAGAACATTCGCAGCAAGACAGACTCACCCTTTACACTGTAATGACTGTACGTTCATAGAAAATTGTAGAAAAATCTAAAACAATATTTTTTTAAATTTCAGATGACCAAGATGACCTAGCAGCGGAATCTTCAGAAATTGTTCCCGAAGCACTAGCGCCGCCACAACATTATAAACAAGCGAATCACGCGTCCACTAGCAAGGCAGAGCACTCAATAGAAGTTGTTGCTGATTCGCAAAACTTCTTCCCAACATTTGCGAATCTTTTCGAACCGCGTCATCAAAATAATTATAGAGTCGGATACAATAGCCAAGAGACCGCCTATAGTCAAAGACCCAATTCTTTCAGATCTTTACTGAATTACCCTATATTCGGTGGATTCAATAGAAATGCTGACACATTTGGCAAACAGTCCGCTGTCTCCGCAGCACCATTAGTTGACGCCAGCGTATTAGGTTCAGGGAACTTCGGGATTATCCGGGGGGAACCTTCTTCGCTCAAAACGATGAAGACCACGATTTCGATGACGGCTTCAGCTCATATTACAACAACGGCCACGGTAGACCGTCACAAGGTGTGGGCTACATCGCCAATCCAAAACCCAACTACAACCAAGACCAGTTCGCCAATTTCAGAGACTTTGCCGACTTAAACGCACCAGCAAACTCGGCGTACTCACACTTCGTAGTCGTCTACGCGAATAAGAACGGAACGATGGACGAGATCAGCGAGGAAACCAGACGGGTTGTATCTGAACCGAGAAATATTATAGAAACACTCGAAAGGCTAGACGACGTGAAAGCTCCGCCGAAACTATCAAAGTCCAAAGCCAAGCTAGCAGCAACCAAACAGATGATTGCCACGAAAAAAGAGCAGTGGAAGAAGACAAACTCGAAATACCTCAGCCAAAAGCACGATCCGGAAGAACCCTTGTTAGCATTAAGTTAAAGCTTAATTTAGTTCAAGTAATAAAGACTTATTAAGTGAAACTAGTGATAGGATAATGATGTGACACTTGGTCACTTACGTGTTGTGACAGAAGAAGCTCACTATCAATATTTCGGGGTGGTTGTGTGACTGTGTGTAAGTCGAATAGTCTTCTTGTATGCTTGGAGCGTAAATAGCAACCCATGTATGTTAATGTAAAATAATAAAATAAATTAATTTTTTAACAGGCTCGTCTTATTATTTATCACTTCCCAGTATTATAAATAATAATTTAATACAAAGATTTCCACGCAACTACGACCAACAGTTTCGTTATTCTAGACTTCTTTCTCAGTATTGGATTAATTAACACTTTTTCGAAATTAAAAAAAAATGTAATTTAATATTTTTTTAAACTCTATCGCTGTGTAAAAGTATACTTATTAAAAATATTAACTTATTTAATTCAGACTACTATATGTACATTAAACTGCTATGCAAACCTATTCTATATAAAGGTAAGCAAACAAAATTACACGATCAATACTAAAGCGTTAATTAACAGTTAAGTGTGAGCGTACTATAATAACAATGTGAGAGGCCGTACGGCAATATTTTTTAATATCTAGTATTATAAATAATACTTGAAAATTTTATAAATCAATATAGTTATTATTTATATTTTATAATAATATACAAAAATTTTAAACAGTCTACCTAAGCGATAGAGTAATTTAAAAAAGTCATATACATAGTTTTAATAATACCTAGAAACTTACATTGGTCGCAGCCAAATTTTCTCACGACTTAAAACCCATTTTTCTCTTCAGTTTTTTCAGTGTTTTCAAAAAAAATTTATTCAAATCCGTTCAGTAGTTTCAGTTTTACAAATATTTTTAGTTGTCATCATTCAAATAGTTAATTTTTGCCCAAAACCTTTTCACATTTCCTACAGCTTCGTCCTCAAACACCTCGATTCGTCCTAAAATGAAACACCATCCAGTCCATCAAAAAATATGAAGTGCGTAGCATGTACGCAGTGAGAAGTTATACTTCTTGGCATCATTTTTAAAAATAGTTTTTAATTGCATGAAAATAATTAATTACAACTAAAATAATAGAAGATTGGAAAGGTATTAATCAACAAAGTTCAGTTTAAATTTGAAAAAATTAGAATAAATAAATATTTATTTTCTTACATTAAGTCTAACAAAATTAGTTATTATTCGAATTGTATTTATAATTAAATGATGTTCCACTTCCATAGTATCTTCCGTAATGTCTGAATCGGAACTTCAGTTATCATTTTTATCAAAAGTTTCATTAAATTTATTTAGTTTTTATAAATATTTATTATTTATTCAATTTAATAGCAAATATTAAAATTTATATTATAATTTGATGTTCAATTTTAATTTTTATCACAAACTTTTTATTCAATGTTTTATTAAATTTATTTCTTTATTTTGTGAATATTAAATAACCAATAATAAGTATTTAACATTAATAATTTAATAATATTTATGTTAATTATATTAAATAAAAGTATTTTAATTTATATCAATAAATAATACATACGGATAGATTAACCTCAATTATATCGAGCACTTGAAAAAGTATATAAGACAATTTTTTTCACTAATATTCACAATAGTAAGTAATATCAATCAAAATAATTAAGACAATTAAAGATGATAGATTTACAAAACTAATCATAAATAATTCGATTAAGAATTTATGGATTCACAAGACGTACTTTGATATATCATCATAACTGGTAGTTCAGCGCCATCTGTTGCTTACAAATGTAGAATTCTAAGAGATGTTGGCTTACTTGTAGCAGCGGTACTATAAATCAGAAGCTTTGATTATGTTGAGTAGATGGCGCTTATCTGAAACGTATTACATAGATAAATCACAATGTTGATATATTAAATGAATAAAAATATTACCATTATATCAAGTTGAATAAACATCATTACAAATATTAATATATTTGTATAATAATATATTTAATATATATATTTAATATAAATTTAAATAATATAAAAATATTATTAATATTAAAATATAAATATATACCAAAAACGAACCTTAATTCTAACTCATAGAGCACATTATGCAACAACTATCGCAAATAAAAAACGACAACTCCATTATCACTACACAAAAATCAACCTTATCACTATGTAATATGGACCTTATTACATTTTCACCGTTTTCATTATAAACTGTTAATTTTGTGTGACAAATCGTAAAATTTCACTGTGTGCAATATGTATGCTAGTTCAAAAGAGTATCGCAACTGGTGTAATTATTCAGTAAGGTCCAAGATCACATGTCGTAGGATTAGTGTGTCATACTGCTTTTTCATGGGCCGAGTGTATGTTGCTTCCTTGAACGAAAGTTACCTACATAGCCCTGCAGATAAAGAATGCTGATATTCATAAATTTAATATACTTTATTTTATAAGAATACACCTGTAGCAACGGTATTAAGGTTTGAAAACAAGTAAATACAAGTACATACTCGATATGCTAAAGTTTCAATAGCGAGGAATCAAATGAGTGATTAATAGAATCAAATCAAACTATAAGAATTGTACGTTGCATCTTTTTATTCCGAAATACAACTTACTCAGTAAAGTAATTTGGAAAGATTGGAAGTCATCTACAACTTTTTTATAATGTAGTTGTAAATTATACTTTCTCTATTTTACAAAACGTTTAACGCTCTTCACGATGCAAATGGTCATAAAATAAAAATAAAATATTGATACCAGTAAGTATCGACACTATAAAGTTACATATAAGTATAATCGTAAAATGATATAAGTACACTCAAAATTGATTATATCCAGTCCAGAAAAATGAATTTGGCCTCTTTATAATGATTTATTACGGGAGCCTAGCTTCTTCAAATATAAGGAGCAATTGAAGATTCTCTATTTATTGTACGTACACTGCTTAGATCCGCTGCAGCAATTGGATTTGGCGAAAGAAATATATAATAAACCTCTGCAATTCATCATGTTGTATGTAACCAGAGAATAAACGAGCATCAAACAACGGTCATCAAACAAGTAAGAGTATAATGAAATTGCTCCTTTAAGCATTTTATAGAAAAACATGAAAAGAACTTTATCATGAACCCATTGGCCATTAAACGGATATGAAAATGTTTAAAAAAATTATAAAACATAATGCAATTAAATCGCATTTTAAGGGTTAGCAGAAGGCAAGATAATATTCATTAACTAATTGAAACTAGGTAGATTTGTCGATTGACGACCAAGGGAGCGAACAAATGACGCACTTACTTTATTAAAAGACGCGAAATAAACATATAATTAATCCTTTTGTTTATGCAAATACTACACACTATTGAATAAAAGGACTTTTACGGATTGTATCGTCTACCCCTGTGTCCACGGCCGCCGAAAAGTGTTCGAAACGTCGGCAATTTAAAAATGTAAAAAAATGCGATAAAAATCCGTAAAAGTCCTTTAATTAAATAATTTTAAATATCATAAACGTAAACTATACGTTATAAAAAGTAGGGTAATATTTTGTTCAATTATAGTTAAATAGTGTCTAGTTCCCAAATATAAAGTCGCTCAGCGAACTATGGAGAGAGTTATGTAAGAGTATCTCTGAAGGATCGCTTCAAAATAATTTGATCCGTCAGACAATCAGAGTAACCACCGGATTAGCAAGCTGAAGTTGTAGTGGGTCGGCCACGTAAGTTGCAGAACTGACGACCGCTAAAGTCTGAAAGCTCTGGGGTGGTGACCAGGCTCGGCAAATAGAGCTTAGGACGCCCTACGGCCAGATAGGGTGACGACATTCGCAGAGTGGCCGGTGTGGAGTGGATATAGGGATGCCTATGTCTAGCAGTGAACTGACAAGGCCGATGATGATGGTTAAATTAGCAGTTTTATTGATTCCATTTGACGAAAAATTCTAATTTATATTACCGCTGCTGCTGATAGCTACTTGTAATTTGCAACCAAATTTATAAAAAAAATTGTGACAACGCGGGAACTTCAACCTTTTTAAAATATGATGAAGATTATAGAATGTTAATTTTTTAAAAGACCATAAGTTTCTATGAAATTTATTATAATTGATTGAGTGGTCGCTTGCGGAATATAGAAAACAATATTTTATTTGTTTACGACCGGGTGGATGCAACATGAAAATATAGTGTAGTGCCACATTTTCATGATTTATTTTTCGGTTGTCATGCTGCTGTCAGATTACGTCCAAGATTATACATCAAATAAAATGAAATTGATACGATAACTCGTCGTTGGAAGTGCAATTTCTTTTGCGGATTTTGTTAAATACGATATTGATATGTGTAACTGGACTACTTTTCTTACACACTCTCACTTCCTTTAGCTACCAGCAGTCGGAAATAACAAAAAGTGGTCGTAAACTAAAAATATGGTCGCAATCCAACGTTTTTTTGTACTTTTGGATTGTTTCGTCAAATAAAAAAAATTAAAATGATTTCAGAAAATTTCCGATAACTCAAACTAGGCAATATGCAAAGAGGTCGTTACTCTCACACCGTCTCAGACAAGAATAAATTATTATTATTAAAAAAAATAGAATATTAATTACAATCCAAACAAAACACATGAAAAAAGGAGAGAATTTTAAAATAATATTTTTCATATTACGTCAAAATTTCATTTAAAAATAATAATGAGAAATAACGGAATAACCCAAAATCAAATGCATATCACATAAAAAACGTAAACCTCAGTTTCATATAATGCTTCAAAATTAATAATTTGCAAATCAATGTATGATCACAAATAAAACAAAACGATAGTTATTATGTCAAACTCATTCATGGATTACTTTAATAATCTCGTACAATTTACTAAATACTAATATATGTTTATTGGAAATTTATTGGAAAAAATTGAATAAATATTGGTTTGGATTAATAGTGCCATCTAACGCGTATACATAGAAATATTTTTACAAAAAATTATTCACCTTATGAAGTAACTAACAGCCCGAATAAAATCTTCGCATTTCGAATAAATACCTTCCAAAATTATATAAAATAAATATAAAGGTGGACTTAGTTAAATTACTGTAAAAAAACATAACAGATAAATAATTAAAATGGCAACATTTTTCCTAGTAAATTAAACTCAAAAATTTGTCGTCTATGGAAAAATGTGCTATAGTGAACATTTTCAATTATATTTAAATTCTATTTTAAAACCTATTATACTCATTATTTAAACTAGTGCCAATGAAATTTTATTTATTAGTGTTAAGAGTAATCAAAAACCATATTATTATATAGTGTACAAACATTTTATTAGTAAAATGTTCTCTGGTAAAGATGCGGTGAACCCCGCATATCCCACGCAGTGGGCTTTAAATCCCACTGCTTACCAAAATATAGATTGTAGTCAAGTAGACTGGGCTGCCTTGGCTCAACAATGGATTGCTATGAAGGAATCGACGGTGGTTACCGTTCCCCAACCACCTCCTAAACCAGACATTGAAGGCGGGGAAGCACCTATGGAAGTAGAGAACCCTGATGCAAATTGTGAAAACGCCGGACCTCCTGGAGCTGAGTGGAATGCTACCACAAATTCATGGGGAAATTCGTGGAATCAATGGGGTACAGAGATTCTAACCCTAGCATGAGTTAAATTTAATTACATGTTACATTGGCCTTTAAAACAACTATATGTAATTTTCAGAATATCTATCCTAAAATGATTTAAAAAACACGGCGTTGATAGCTATAATTAACAAGAATTGCAATAGAATTCTGTTAATATTATGTTCTTATTCATTCATTGATTCTAGATTGGAGTAAAGTTGTTCAACACCTGTTATGATTATCGACCATAGCCTTAATATTGTGATTGAAGTAGTACTATCAACAAAACAGCATTAATCTTACCATAGTTATGTTATAATTATGATTTTGAAGTAATATTCAGACATAGATTATAAATTAATAATTTGTATTGTGGTTTAAAAATATAAATTGGTATCTCTATTTAGTCCCAAATTTACTTGTAACAAAAGTTGTGTATATGTCAGGGTCTCATTGTAATTCAGAATTTATTAAATAGGATGGGGTTGGAATGGGCCTGACCAAAAAATTCCTGATCCTGCGTTACCCATACCACCTATGATAGATGGGTATCCTGTACCTCCGGATAATGCAGCACCTATGCCTGGGTAAATTACACAAACTTTATTTCGGATTTAATAGATTCCTAACTAAACAAAAACTCTATTACTAAATCTTTTCATCTGCTTGTCTGTCTGTCAATGTGATGTATCTAATATTTACTTAGGCAACAATATTAATTCTAATAGATAGATTTGATAGAATACCTTATGCTACTAAACCATGAAATATATATCAAATAAAAATTTGTATTCTTTAGAAAGAGTATGAATCGGCAATTACTGATGCGGTGACAATTTTTCAATAATAGCATTCCAAGTCTAAATTGGCCTAACTGTAGGTAACCTAATAGTATTCCGACCACATAGCAAATACCAACATCCTATAACTTACACAATTTTATAAACATATTTAATATTTTTTTTACTTTAAAGGTACTTTAATAAGTAATATATGTGTTGATATCCACTATTGTGGACCCCCATTTTCATTTCACGGGCCCCCAAATTTTTTTGCTGATGTAGACCCCTTGCAGATCATCATAGACTTGTAGGGGTAGGTATAGACCACTTTGGGAATCACTGCTTCAGGTGCTGTTAGGTCTGATAGTTACACAGATGTATAATATCCTAACTTAACATCAATTCCAATTTTCCAAGTGTTTTGTTCACTGCAAAAGTTCTTTTGTGATAAATTATTATCCTTTTAACACAAATCGTAACTAAACTATACATTATATATTATATGCAGTTACTTACATTACTATTTAAATACTGCTAATGAAATCTTACTAGGTGGATTAGAATGGGACTCTATGATAACTAAGAAAATTGGCTAGAAAGGAGATTATGTCATGAATGAAAAGAAACACTTGATTACATAGCATAAAAAAAAGAGTCGCTTTCTCTGCCTCTTTATCCCTATGTACGCTAAAATCTTTTAAACTATGCAATGGATTTCAATGCGATTTAATTTTTATAGATAGTGTTATTGAAGAGGAAGGTTTATATGCAAAACATGATTAATATTGTAGGTATATTTTGTATAAGCATAGCTCCCATACGAAGCAGGGGCAGGGGTTGCTAGTTACATTAATAAATATGGGCACATTTTTTTTGTTGTAAAAAACAACTATGATAAAACCAATTTTTTCGGCTTCTTTTAAGTATTTCATCAAATTTAAAATCATGCTAAGGTGAGGGTAACCATATAAAGAGAATAACAATGTTTTTAAAAACTCGTGTAGCATATATAGTTTAAGTGCTATGATAAAGAAAACTATGGTATTCAGTAATGAGCATCTTTTGATAATAAAATTGTATTGTCTTGACCCGGTCAGAGCAAGGTGCAGGATTTTTTTGCTACATTTTAATTAAATTTATGTTATTTATTAACAATAAGTAAACATTGCACTTGCTAACTTGATAGTTTTCTACGAGATGTCTCAAACTATTTTGTGTTTTCATATTTTTAGTGGCGATTGGTGACTTTTTTAAACTATATTGTTCAGTAAATGTAGTCTAGGTATCTTTATTTATAAACATTTAAAATCATTTACTGTCACATTAATAAAATCAAATTGTAGATACACAACGGGCAGTACCCGCACCAACATTCCAGCACGGCTATTGGACAGCACCCCAAGGAGAACAAAATAATGTGCGAAGCAATAGCAGAGTTAGTGAAAACAGATCCAAGAGTAAGACCCAAGAAATGAAGTTAATAAGACCTAGGCCAAATAGGTAACTGATAATATATGTTTTTCAATAAAACACTTATGAATGTTATGAACACTGCTAAATGTAGAGATATTTATGAAGCATATTTCACACATAAACTAAATGTGAATGGAAGATTACATTCATCCTTTATTTATGATATATACTCACTTGTTAAATACAGTGGTATAAATATTAAAAATTTTCAAGAGATTCTATGAGATTTCATCTCATAAAATTTATTGTCTTATATAAAATCCTAAAGAATTGGTTAACTTTGAGAGCACATTAGTTTTTTATCTTTGTAGAATTTCATAAGGGCAGTATTTTTCACTTACTCTTTCACTTACTAAAATAAACAATATCATTGTGTTTCTTTTAGTGTAACAACATACAGAGAACAGAAAATCCCCATGATCCCCCCAGTAATGGACCCAATGACAATGCCTCCAATGGGTGCGGTTACAACTATTGATGCGGCGAAAAGGAGGCAGCTGCCTGCTTGGATAAGAGAAGGTAGATAGCTCTGACATTATTTAAAACTAAGATATAGATAGGAACAAAAAAGGAAAAGTTATAATGATTCTTCTAGCGGGTTTACCAAGTGATCATGGAATGTTGCTCATGTCTTCCCAATCAGGATCCACTTTTAAAATGCCCATCTGAGACATATTTTTTAGCTATAACTAAATTAAACTAATAAAAATTTTAAATAAGCTCTGGTTTAGCTATTATAGACTTGGAATAAAGGTCAAAGACTAATGGGGCCAGTCAGTCAAGACATCATTTCAATATGACTGTATTGAGATCATTATGTATGTTGACATAATATCTTTAAGTGATTTTGCTTAACAAATATTTTAAAATATTGTTAAGCATTAATACAAAGTCATCATTAAGATATTTTAAAAGTTTTACAAATAAACAATTTTAACAAAAATAAATTAAAAATTTCAGGCTTGGAGAAGATGGAGAGAGAAAAACAAAGAGCTATTGAGAGGGAGCAAGAGATCAAAGCGCGAGAGCTAGCAGAAAGGGAGAAAAAGAGATTAGAAGAAGAGGAGTTGGAGAGAATGAAAGCGGAAGCAGGTGGACAGCCAATGTTGCCAGCAAAGAGCAAATTTGTATGCATTGTATTTATATTAAAATCTGCTATGCATCTTTCCAATTCTCATTTTATATGTCATTCTGCCTGTACTATAACTGACAAGCGATTAGTTTCCAATAATTTTTTGTGACAATATTTATTGAAAATGCATTCTGTCACTGTCTCCATAGGCTAGTGGTATAAGAGTGTGGTTTAGAAACCGGAGGTCGTTGGTTCGAATTCTGTGGGGACTCAACAAATTTCCATAGTTGTTTCCTAGTTGGTAAGGGCAATTTGTGCCGATCACCCAATCAGTCAGATGGGCATGTAAAGAGTCGGTCCACCCACCAACCTACATTGGACCAGCATTGGATACGGTCCAAAACTCACTAAAGGATAGGAGTGTATTAGGGGAGGTCTATGTCCAGCAGTGGACTAACACAGGCTGATGATGATGATGTTTCTATTAATGCTCAATAAAGCCTCAGTTTACAAAGACTCTGCTATAAGTAAATAAAATTTTTATTTTTTATTTTTTATGGATTTCATTATATATGATTAAGCTCAGTTAGCATGTGTGCTAGTTTAGACAGAAAGTACATTTTGTGTTTCCAAACAATAAAAAAATTCACATTTATATAGTTTTTCTATTCTTTCAGTTAAAGATCAATAGTTATGAAATCTCTTTTCTAATAACATCACTTTTATTCACAGTTTTGAACAGCTCAAGCTGAGATTACTCAACTGATTAGGTTTAATACTTTTGCAGGACTCATCGAGTGCGAGCTTCAGATTGAAGACTGAAGTAATGAACCGAAACTCCATATTAAGAAAGCAAACGAATATCAAATGTGTTTAATTTTTCAACTTAAAAATTTCAAAGACTTTAAAAATTCGCATATCATAGTGTATGTCAAGAATTAGAAGATAAAGAATTTCTTATTTAAAAAGGATAGCATTGAGGATGTTGTGAACACAGTGAGAAAGATATAGCCCAACTAATGGATAAGGTGAGGCTATGAGGGACAAGGCAGGAGAATTATGCAATAAGGAAGAGGTTGTAGTGAATTTTCTCAACCTTAAACAATTTTTTTACCAAATACTTATTTAAAAAATTCGCATTATCAAAAATCAATGTGCGTTATTATTGTCTTACTCATAAGTAATTATATGAAGGTGACTATAACATTGTGTAAAATATTTTCTTATTATTTATTAATAATTATAAAATATAGATTAATTGACAATAAATAAGAGAATGTATCTTTCTTTATTGATATACGTGTCCCAAAAACCCCTAATGGATAGGGATGTATTAGGAGGCCTATTTTCAGCTGTGGACTATCAAAGGCTGATGATGGTGATTGCTTCTAGTTTCAATAAGATTTTTTCTTCTCAGAACAAAGGCAGACTAGTTGTCAGGCCACCTGATGAAGTGCTCACCGACGCCAGCTAGACATTGGACAAACGAATCAACGCGCCGGCTACTGTAGAACATAGATGCAAAACTCGTTTACCCAGTAAATACGCTTGACAACGGTCTTTAAACCGAATATCTGCTTTTTATAGGATCAACATCATTTATTTTAATTTTTAATTAGAAGCTTATTTTATCATTACTTTTGAAATTAATGACTGTATGAAATGACGGAGTTATGAAGTTGCATTTTTTTAACAACAGATAACAATTAATATAAAATTAATGATCAAAACTAATTATTTATTTATATTTTGCACAAATTATGAACAGGTGAGTTAAGCTTAGGCATTGTCTAACACCGACCTTCAGATAGTTTTGAAAAGTCAAGGTGACAAGTATAACATGACCATTAACAGAACGTCCAAGCGTAAGGAACCAAGTATTGTTAAATAACGTATACAGGTATCCGCTTGAATATGTCATAAAATATTTCCTATATAGGATACAACATCACTTATATTAATTTTGTCTGAAAATTAATTCTAATTTTACATTTTATGTTGGTGGCGCATGTTAGGAAGCTATTTTAATCATTACTTATTTTCTTTGATGGCCTGGTATAAAATAACGGCGTTTTGAAATTGCATTTTGTTTTAACAATAGATAAAATTATTAAAATAATTGACTAGAATTAATTCACCATCATCATCATTAGCAGCCTTTATCCGTCCACCTGCTGGACTAGGCCTTTTCAATGAACGCCAATAGGCCGATCCCGTGCTTACTGCGCCAACTTGAGACCAGCTACTGCGTGGAGATCGGCACCCACCTGTCGGGTCGACCAACGCTCCGTCTTCCCAAACGCGGCCTCCACTCCAGAACCTATTGGCCCATCGCCCATCGGCTCTTCTTACTATATGGCCGGCCCACGCCACTTCAACGAGCTAATCCTATACACTATGTCGGTGACCTTAGTTCTTTGACAGAAAATTCGTTACGAACTTTATCCGACAAAGAAACTCTAAGCATGGTGCGCTCCATAGCCCGTTGAGCTACGGCACATTGTGGACCAGTCCAACGTCAAGCACTCTATCGGCTTGTCCATCACGAGTGTCGCTTGTCAACGCACAGTCAAGTCTTGACCAATGATTCATCGTGACAATTCTTACGGGACGTAGAGAATATGCGTTCCACTTCTAAGATGACCTCTAGCCAACGATCTCTATCGACGACTCTCTCGAAGTGTGTCTTCCAACGCAATATGTCCCAAGGTACATATTCATCGACAACTCGAGAGTAAGCTTTCATCGCATTGACTGCCTCAGAGCAAGTGTCGTTGAACAGACTTGGCTGTCAGTTCAGTCAGCTCATAGGTCTTGGTGATATACAACTTGCCCTCGGTGCAAGTCGTCTCAGGTCTCGCCAAATCTTCTCGCAACCGAGCTGTCCGGTGGCTGGAATCTATCAGATTATTGGTGAGGCGATTCGTCACGACTCTCGAGAACAGGTTGTATATGTGACTTAAAAGCGAGATCAGTGTAATTTTTGAGGAGAGTATTGCTCCCTTCTTGAAAAAAACACAACCTCGCTTTCAAGCCACGCCTTGGGAAATGCCTCTTTGAAGGACGGAATCGAATACCTTTGAAACACGCTTAGAACAGGGTCCCCTGCCCGAACAGTTGGTCGTGATTCATCCTCCAGGAGCCTTCCTCCCTTAAACTGTCTAAGAGCCCGACTAACCTCATCAAAGCTGACGTTAGAAGCTCACCAGAATGATGCCGAGTTAGACTAGCACGGGGATCGTTAAACCGGTAATCAGGTTGAGAGCCTGTGACGCGTCAATTTGCGATAGAAGTCCTCTATTCCGACAAGATCTCAGGCTTAGAGAAACAGTCGAGCTAGAGCTGTTCCTGAGCTTCTACAGATGGCTTCTTCCGAGCTTTTCCGCAAAAACCTTCGACCCTCAATTCTGCTCAATCGCTCTAGTTATTCGTTGCGTATCTGAGCAGCGAAGGTCTCGGCGTATAAGTTTGCGGATCCACTTTGAAAGAATTTTCACATCTGTCGAAGTGGTCTCGAGAGTTTGGACTTCTTGCCAGTACGCCTACTCCTACAAAACCTTTGACCCACATCCCGTATGCAGTCCACCACGGCATCAAGGGCCTCGTCAACTGCCATTGTGATTTCCGATATGTTAAGGGCATCGAATCGGTTTTTTAATTCCATTTGGAATTTTGCCGAGCCCATCACAGTTTGCCGGAAGTTAGGTCGGAAAGTAGACCTCACCAAGTGGACCCGATCTCGCTGAAAATCTAAGTTCAGGATGCCTCTCACCAGTCGGTTCTCTCACTTCCGGTTTGAACCGATTGATCACAGAGACATCCCTGAATATGTGTTTCCGGTCCGTCATGTCATTCTATCACGTTCCCTGTCACAGTATCAGGACTCTGCCATGTCCACTTCCTGTGAGGCCTCTTCTTAAGATATGAACTCATTAACAAGAGCCCTTCCTTCTCGAGGAAGTTTACCAGCATCTGTCCCCTGTGATTTCGACTATCGACACCGTGGGGTCCTAAACACGATTCAATGCCCTGTCGTACTTCCACTTTGGCATTAAAATTAATAAATTTTTAGCAATTATTTTTTATTGTACCAATTCTCCTATTATCAACGAAAAATTTATAATATTAAACCGCGCCATCTATTGACACACACACAACGCAATCAAAAGATATCGCCAACTGTCACAATCGTTTTGTAGCAAACATTTTGCATCAAATAATAATAGAAAAACAAATTGTTATAAAACATTATTACGATTATAAATTAAGATGTTAGCTATTCTATCTTTCAAGTTGGATTAAGCTGCACATGGTGGCCAACAATATTTTAAATCGGTTAAGTAATTTAGGAGTCCATCGCGGACAAACATTGAAACGAGATTTATATATATTAAGATAATCTAGCAGATATATTGCTTATAAAAACGTGTCGTTATCGTTACAGATGTTCGCCGTCAGGCGTTCGCTAACGGAGATCCTGTTGGAGGTGACGGACCAGGAGATTCATACGGTGAGCCAGGAAGAATTGGCCAGATATAACGCCGCACAAGGTATTTCCACTCATATAGGCTTATACCAAACGGCCCGAAGCCCACTCTCAAGAGTTTGCCCCAACCGGCGACGAATGCTAGCCGCGCGCTGACCGTTAAAGACTATAGTTATAGCCACCGCTATGTGAAGAAGAAATGTGATGTGTAAACTGTGTGCAATTATACCATCAGCTAATTAGCTCTCATTTCAGATGTTGCCCCCGTTGATATGACGAATACATTTGTGTGTGATTAATGTTGGTTTTATTTATATGGTAAAAGCATCGCGTCTCAACGCCATGAAAGCAAGCAAGTCCAAGGCGCTCGCCGATATCGCCAGTGGTCTCGGTAAGTTGCGTTCCTCTGGGCGTACGCGCGACCATCTCGCAAACTGGCCGCTAACAAAATGGTCGCTTTTTTTTTTTATAAATTTATTTTCAAAAAGTTACATAGTTTGCCAGATAGTTATTATGTATCTGATGGTTTCGAACAATCGATGGTAATGACACTGTCCGCAGAGAAGGCTATGAAAAAGTTAAAAAAAAACTTAAAACAATTAAGTTTAAAAAAAGAACGCGTTCAGTTGTCTCCGTGTGTCCATTCGATTGAAACCACCACGTACGGCGTCTCAAATGTTTGTTTTCAGCCGTGCGGGAGTTTTAATAGTAATGTGCAATGTGCGTATAGAACGACTGTGTTTCGAATAATGTTTAGTGGAATGAAATTGGTAAGAATTACACAGAATTATATTATAGATGTTAATGCGTGTGGTAAATTGTAATTTTAATTAGAAATATTAAGATGTTTCATCACGGAAAATCACAATGATTTATTATCTGCAGTTAGAGAAGATATTATTTCAAATTCTAATGGGCGTGTACAAAGCTTAGGGCTGTATATATTTTTTTTAACATCAATTATGATGAGATTTTATCAACGCGATGTAAATAAAAGACAGAGAATTGGAATACAATGTTTTTATTACTTACCCAAATAGTCGTAATCATACGTAAATTGTCGTAAACCTTTTAATTAATTATATCACGAACATGTTACTAACACAAATTTACAACAATTTTGCTATATATTGCGATAGAAAAGCCAATTTAGAGAAAGAATTCACATAGATAAATTTGAGGTTAAACTTGTTTGGCGCCAAAAAGTTGGACACTTATGGGTTGTATCGCTTGGGAATTAAATATGGCCGCGGTGCACTTATAAGAACTCGCTTGCTTCTGGCTTCATTACCGTTTGACATTTGAATTTGTTTACGTAAATTATTTCTCTAAATCGGCTAAAATATATCCTCGGAGCAATAAAATTGCTTTACAGTCAAGGAGCATTAAATGTGTCGATAAAAAGAGTACATTTTGAAAATATAGATTTATGAATAGGTAATGCGGCCGACCGAGTATTTAGTTTGAGACCGGTTTTTCACTATATGATACATAAAAATCGACGCCATGTAAGTATTAATATTACCTACAAAATTCACGCGATCCCAAAAAAGATTCGATTGTGATTTCGAAATTTGTTTGAACTAAATCTTTATATTCTTAGATGCAGTGACCATGATCTACTTAATATAAAATTTAATCTATAGTGAGAAACCGGCTCTGATTGCTTTATGGCCGACTCGAAATTATCTCTAGCGTCTATACAGGGCTCGGCGCGTACGAGAGCAGCAGCGACAGCAGCGGCGATGAGGAAGACCAGAGGGACCTGTCGGACCAGCAGTTGCAGGTGAGCTGATCATTTTTTATAAAGGATAACCAAAATTGCAGATACGACGAAAGAAAAACACGATGACAAGAGATTAAACAACGAATGAACATGCGTTTATTAACGTAAATTAATAAAATAAGTTTTGATATTGATATTGCGGTGAGTAAAACGCAACATATTAAGGGTAACCTACCTTACATAAGGCACTGTGGCACAAACACCTATAAGACTTACAAAATTGTGACGCTTCGTTTTAGCAATCACACTAGCTCCTTTACGTGAAAATGTTGGCACGGTACTATATAATGGATGTATGCCATCCCCATAATCTTCCGCTACTCAGCGGGCGCCCAGCTATTGCGGTTGGAGGTGCCGTGGGAGGAACGGATACGACATGATGTCTATTTCTCTTCTTTGGCAATGAGGCTAGCGGCGTAGCTTTATGCCTTATGTAGCTGGCTCCCATGGTCCCTGGGTAATAAATTCGGGAGAGCCTGACAAGAGGGCGAGACGAGGCTGCTACGGCAGCCAATGCTGGTAGGGTCGCACAAAACGTTCCCGTGACCTCTCCTGGTAAGCGCCAAGATTAAAAAACGTAATCTTAGTCGGTGCTAGTCCGATGATGCACAGACACAAGGATTGGTTGTCCTTGCACCCGCGAGGATGGTTATGCGTAGGTATTTCCACGAGTAAAAAAGAAAATTACTATGTAATAGGTAAAACTGCGGTTTAACATTTTTATTTGCATCGCTGTAAAGGGAAAATCTACGACCGTAAGGAATCGTCTGCACCAGGGGCATGTGTGATTTGGTATTTTTGTTAACAATTTCATATGTCAAAATTGTGTATGTGAGACGACTCTTGAGTGAGACTCTTTATATAGATTTCTCACCTCTGTTTGTGGTGAATATAGCTTAGTAGACATTTAAAATTATTATGGTTGACTTTAATTAGGACGAATATCTTGACGAGTTTGACGTGTTATTGGGACGATGTTTTGCTTCGTAATAATTATACGCATTCAAGCTTTGAAATATAGATGCGAATCATTTTATTCCTTTACTCCTTTTTTAATGTACCTACCGAATTTACAGTCGTGCAATGGCTATTATTTTTATAAGATGGCATTTCCCGGACCTCTCAAGGTGCTACTTTTACACCACCTTCGCAAACTGTTGTACCGTAATAAAGTCTTAAATTTTTAGCGAAAATAGTAAGGTCTATTTAGACGCAGTTTTTAAATTATAACGATTCTATCAGGATTAAATGCAATTAAGACAATCTTTTATAGATATTAAAGCTCGTATTTAAGGGATCCAGCGGGATCGATGTTTTGATCTGTCCAAAAAAAAGGAACTCTAGAAAGACTCCCCACAGGACGCGAACCCAACCTCCGGTTTCTAAAGCACACGCCCATACCACTAGGCTACGGAGGCAGTTATTACCTATACTTTAGCTTATTTAGAATCGGAATAATCATATAGAGTACACCTAAAAACTAAGTGTTGTCAAACAATAACACCATACGTAAGAGGCCGCTTCGTTGCTAGGGTATCCCCTAATTAAACAATTCATCATCATCAGTCCTTGATAGTCCACTGCTGGACATAGGCCTCCCCTAATACACCCCTATCCATTAGGCGGTTTTTGGACCGTATCCCACCACGCTGGTCCAATGCGGGTTGGTGGGTGGACCGACTTTTTACATGCCCATCTGACGCATGGATCATCTTACTTTTCAGACAAATGGGTGATCGGCCCAAATTGCCCTAACCAACTAGGAAACAACAATGAAAATTTGTTGACTACCCGCAGGATTCGAACCCACGACAATTATGTCTAGTCTTACATGGATAAACTATGAAAACTTAAATTATTCAATAGTATTACATACGCTTTTCATAATAAAAATATAAAAAGAGCTTTTTGATAGTTTTGCCATATCCAATAAACAGTTTATCTAACAAATCTAATGTAAGTCTATCTAATCTAATTTGAAAACTTAATCTTACACAATTCTGGTATACAAGCGCGATTTATTTATGACATCAATTTTTATATCTGCACATAAACGCGTAACTTGTAAAGTTTAGCATGTAATTTTTTTTGAGTGAGATTTTAAAGCGTTTATTCGTGTCATCACCCGTATCACGCATCGCATTCGTTTTGAATCTTTAAACATTGTATTAAACCATTCCAGAGCAAAAAGAACCTGTATAGAAAAGAAAGACGTACATATAACCATAACATTTAAAAAATGAACGTTTGAGAAATTTATTTCATTTCTTTATAAACGATTTTATTAATACTTTTTTTGTCACTAAGTAATTTAAAGGACTTTTTACCGATTTATTTAATTTTTTTCGCGTTTATTTTATATATTTAAATTCCCGATGATTCGAACACATTCCAGCGACGTCACGGGGTAGACTACGAAAAGTGTTTGAAATTCCTTTTGTTCAATAATGTGTAGTATTCGCGTAAGCAAAATAAGTAATTACGAAGTAATTAAGTTTATAACAACCATTTTTTAAGGCCCTAATATACTCTAAGTATTGAATTTTTGCTCAAAATATTTCGCACTTTTGTAAATCGATAAATGTGATCGTCTAATATTCTGATGAAATGCAATGCACTTTGGTGGTTGACAATGAATCTGAACTCGGGTCAAGGCAATTCACATTTTTATCATTATCTGTGAGCATTGCATTAACCAAAGTAATGGCATATTCACAATTTCTTGCGTAACGTATTGTGAGGTAAACAATCTAACCGCAAAGTGGTCTTACGCTTAATATTTGGATATTGGCTGATATTTAATTTAAACCTATAAAGTTTTTGAAACATAGTATTTTAATTATGGCATGACATGCATAGTAGTGAAATGGTATTCACTACAACGAATGCGGGACATTTTATCTACAAAATACTAATCGTATTAAAAAAAACCTGACATTAAGCGTTTCCCGTGCATGTAGTGATGTATATCATGCTAATCTTCTCTAATTACCTTCTTAAAATTTTGCAATTAATATTGATCATCGAATATTTTTAATTGCTAGCCCGCCCTAGAAAATACCCATGTTTGTACACAACAATTATGTGAAATGGTTCTAGGGCTATTTCTTATTTCTTTTTTAACATAGAAAGAAACGCGTGTACACGCTTGTTTTGCCCTCAGTATCACTTGAATAAGTTTTCACTTTGGTCAATTAGAATCTGATTAAGTTTTGATGTTCGATCAATTGATTAGATGTAGGTAAATTTATAGTAAGTCATGTAACGACTACCAAAAATGTCTTACCGAGAACAAATTTATGCTCACCTTTCACCACGCATGTAACGGAACATCTCGGAATTGGATGACTGGCCCATATTTTCCTATGCTTGGGATATGCGTTTTATGTAATTGTGTGATATAGGAAATCATCAAGCGGAAGCGTGTCGAGTTCGAGCGTACGGCACGGGACATCGAAGCGGAGGTGAAGAGGGCGGAGCTCAGGGAGACCGCGGAGGAACCCAACACTCCTGTCACCACGCCGGAGAGGCCGAGGCGATCGCGTAAGATTCATTCTTATAGTTTATGCCCGTAAAAACAATATTAGTTTTAATTTTTGGATCGATTGCAGTGTTGATTGCCTTTAACGTATTTTATACCGTGCATTAAGTACAATAGAAATCAAATTAAAGGGTCCTCGGCGACACCGCCGCCAGCGGAAAGCGAGACGCCCGAGAACCGTCCCGAGAGGCGCATTTCCAAGGACAAGCGACCATACAACAACAAGGCCAACGATAAGCCCGACGGCCCGCGACGCTTGTCCTCGATTCCCGAAGACCGCGTTAAAAAGACCAGTCGATACGAGAGCACTCCAAGTCCCAAAGTCGAGAGCGACACAAGTTCAAGCAGCAGCGAATCTGACTCATCGTCCTCCAGCGATTCCTCCTCACAAAGCGAGCCCGAGCGGAAAGCGAAGTCGAAGAGACGCAAGCGAAGCTCGAGCGACTCCGATGCGAAGAGGTCGAAACGATCCAAGCGAAAGGCGCAGAGGCCAAGCGAAGCGGACAAAGCGTCGAAACGGCACGACAGACACAAGCACTCGAGAAGCGAGAGGTCCGAAAAGGAGAAGTACAGAGAAGATTCTGAGGACGAGAGGCCGAGGAAGCGGCAGAAGCGGTCAGAACATTCTAGGGAGCGCTCGGAGGACGCGCCGCGGAGACGAGACAGGCGGTCGCACGATACCGAGAGGTCACACGACACTGAGAGGTCGCGCGACAAACGATCTCACGACAAGCGGTCGCACAACTCCGAGCGGTCGCGCGACAAGAGGTCACGCGACAAGAGATCGCACGACACCGAGAGGTCGCGCGACAAGAGGTCACGCGAGCGACGCGAGTACGACAAGCACGATAGGTATGAGCGTGGCAGGTCGAGCCGCAGCCACTCCCGCCACCGCCGTTGAACGTCACGGTAAACGCGCGACAGGTTGTATCTTTGCTTATTATCTTGTGTGCCCTCGAATGATCCAATCGGTTCTATTTATTACGTGAGAAACCCTGTTGTGAGTCGTGGCTAGATACGGCTTTCGTAATCGATTATCTGTTTTGATAAGCAGAAAATGGTGCTAGAATTGTGCGTTTACGATTTAAAGGTAGCAATTTAGTATTAATTAAGGCACGGTCTTAATTATCTCTCATGAAGTTCAATCATGCTTGTAATAAGTTATATTGCTAGGATCTACATTCAATTTATATTATTTATCGAATAACGATCAAACTTTAGTCAGATCTACTTATTTGAGTGTGTAATATAATTAGCATATTGCGCACAAAATTTACTTGACGTCCTGTTTGTAACATACTTTATTAGTTGTCAGAAATGTGTTATTAATTTATAATTATAATCGCCTATTTCGTTTATTTTATTTTTTTATTATTTATTAAATAAAAAAAATATTTATTGAAGAAACAATAAAAATTCGTTTATTGAAATTCTTTAGTAAAAATTATTTTGTATTACCATTTTTTTTGTTTTTAAATATTAATGTATATTCTTTAGATTGAAAAGAAATATACAACAATTTCACCTTCAATTTAATAGTAAAAATTTTTCAAATAAATCTTTGCTTGCGTCCATGAAGTTAAAACGCAAATACAAATAAATTCCGCTGAAATATATATAGGTATTGTATTATTTTCATCTTGATTTCGTGTGTAAAAATCTATATATTTTACGGTACATACAGTTATTGTATAATGTTTGATAATAAATGATAATGCACAAATAGTATACATTCCTCAATCAATTATTTTCAATCGAATCATATTTTTATATAACACCTTAGTATTGTCTAAGCGATAATATTTTTGACAACTCTTAAAGTATTTCTCTGTGATGCATCGTTTTTATTTATATTTTCTCTTGCAGGTTCGGACAGATGTAGAAGCGCTTACGTCTTAAATGTAAATATTTCTCGTGTTGTGTATAATATTAAAATGCATTACCATCGAAACGTTGCGTTATTCCAATAAAAACTATGACATTATTCGTTTTGTTTCAATCACCTTGGAAACTTCATATACATGTCAATACCTAAGTCAAATTTCACAGTGAAAATGAGAATCATAATTTCAATAAAAGCTATAATTTTATAATATTGTATCTTAAAATAATGTTGATTAATAGTTGCATGTATCATAATTATTTCGAATATCCGTACTAGTAACTGACAACAAATCGTGTAGGAAGTAATCAAAACCGAACGATTAGTCCAAAGATATTTTAGAATTTCCGATAAGATAGACACGAGCGTAATTATCGAGGCAGGATGCTAAAATCAAAGTAAAAGCAGGATATAATTTTTGATAAAACGTATGGTCAAAGTTTACTATAAAACAGAGTCCTGACTTGACTTCGTCGTAGTACTGTGAAATGTGAGGTTTGCTCGGTTTTAAGAACTATGGTAAAAAGCAATATACATCATCATTTTCATTCATTCATCATCAGCCTTTGATAGTCCCCTACATACCGACTTTTGACATGCCCATCCGACGCATGGATCATCTTACTTTTCAGACAAATGGGTGATCGGCCCAAATTGCCCTAACCAACTAGGAAACAACAATGAAAATTTGTTGAGTCCCGCAGGATTCGAACCCACGACCTCGGTTTTTAAGCCACGCCTATACCACTAGGCTACGAGGCAGCAATTAAATCACGATACAATTATTATTTTGATTCGCTTGCTTATTAGGTTTTTTTTTTATAAAGCAATGCGATATTTATGACATTCGTCGCGTAATTCCATTCTTATATCTTAAAACAATAGTACGTAAGGCTCTATTCCTCTTATTAGCTAGTATGCTAGATTGAATAGGAGTTCTTGTAGATAACATTTTGGAAATTTTTGTTTGTATTGCAAAATTAAGCCTCTTATTCCTTATTCCACAATTAACCAAAGTACAATGATAGACCTAAGTCGTCCAGATAATGTTCTTTTGTCAAAAAAGCATATACAAGACATATATATATATATATTTATCCAGTCTTCTTTTAGTAGACTGGCATACCATCGATAACACATCAGAATTCAACAAGCATTATGTTCTATGTATATAAATAAAATTTTATTGTGTATTTGCAACTTTTAATTGATTAAATTGTGACTTTCATTGAAAGATAGCACATGTAACTGTGAGTAAGTTAGGCTGCTTTTTATTATTGCATAAGATATGAGTTTAATTTTTTATAGTAACGCAGTTTAGATAGATACAAATATATTTTGATATTAACGGCGTATTTGTTAACTGCGTAATAATTAATTATGTTCTACTTTACTGAGACCTAGCTTTACTAGTTCGCTTTACCGAGAAAAATTAACCCTTTTTCAATAAAGTTGCTGAACAAAAAATCTATGAATTTTATGTTTTACCGGTGGTAGGTCCCTGTTTACAGGAGACCGTCTGGCGATACCACCGCGGTGTCTATTTCTGCCTGCGAAGCAGTAGTGGAAAACACCACTGTGTTCCGATTTGAAGGGCACCGTCGCCAGCGTATTTACTGGGTAAACGAGACTTAACATCCTAGTCTCACGGAAGGCAGCGCGTTGGCGTCACCACTGGTATTGCTAACGTCTATGGGCGTCGGTGATCACTTCCCATCAGGTGGCCCGACTGCTCGTCTGCCTGCGTATGCCATAGAATAAAAAAATGTCGGTTTTCTAGTACATTAAAATAATCTTGTTGAAATAAACCCTATCGCTGAAAATTTTTATAATATAGACACGGTACAAGTATGGTTACCATAATAGGACAATGCATAAACTGGTGAGTTTTTAACCGAAGCAAATTAGTATTACAAGGGAAGAATTGCTTGTAATACAAATTTACACAACAAGCTATGTTTCAGGGCAGCAAGCACATTCGTGGTGTCATCGCCATATTTTTTATGTGTAATATCGCTTACTATCCGTGCTCGTTCTGATTATCTTGCGAGTTAAATCGACAGAAAAAAGAATTTCCTTTGTAAATCATGTAATATTTATAAGTATTTTCTTAGTAATAATATGACTCTACTACTAAGAAGTTAAGTGACCAAGCCTGTAATAGATAGAATTTACATAAAATATAATGGCGCCAAAATTGAACGCGTAGGTAGACAGAGGCCACAATCAAACCCCGAGCGATACTTAAACAATAAGTATCTTAAGTTTTAGTGTAAAAGGACCATGACATTAAACTTTTTTACGTAAGTACTATACCATTTTTAATTTAGCCGAGGCATAGCGGATGATCGAAGACCTTTATCTCTGTACAAGCTGCGGAAGATTTACGGTATTTATCTAGTTTCTTCTCTTCTTAAACCTACTAGTCTCACGTCATCTACATATCATCATCATCATCATCATCAGCCTGCGCTAGTCCACTGCTGGACATAGGCCTCCCTAATGCACGCCACCGCTTCCTATCTTCGGCTATTCTCATCCAGCCCATACCGGCACTTTGCGAATGTCGTACTCCATCTTGCCGCAGGGCGTCTACACTACGTTTGCCGAGACCTCGGTCTCCACTCCAGAACTTTTCGATCATACATCATACATATAGCATCATAGAATTGGTAAATAAAAACACGAAATTTGCATCTCGTTTACGCATACTTTTGATAACCTTGGTAAAAATCGATAATCGTCTGTATTAGGAAATTAATTTAATTTATGCGTAAGACTTATAAGTGCGCATATTGCTTGTCATAAAAAAAATATCTTCCGACGACAATAAGCAAGAATATATCCTTCATGATGTTCTTCGCCAATTTTTTGACGACAAATTAAAACTAGAAAATATTTGTGGTCAACAATTAAAATTGTGTAGAAAGAGAGTTCAAATAACTTTTAAAATTATGATTATACTGTAGCTAATTACGATACAGAATAAATTGAACAAAAGGTAACCCATGGCAATAAAGTGGCGCAATATTGGGGTCTTAAATTCATTTTATAATGGTTGCTGATTACTAAAATCCTTTTAGTGTATTTTTGTTCAGGACGAAACACAGAGTCCTATAAAAGGAGGACTGTATTAGAAATAAACATCCGACTGTAGTCTGGAAGAAGTGTAGATTAAACTTTTGGCTACATCTTCCCTTCCTCCTAGAAATTACGGTGTACTAATTATATATAGTGCCTCCGTAGCCTAGTGGTAAAGGCGTGTGCTATAGAAACTGTAGATTGTGGGTTCCTGCAGGGACTCAATAACCAATAGAAAAAGATGTGGGATATGGTCCAAATACCCTAATGGAGATGCAGTGCATTATAGGAGGCCTATGTCCAGCAGTGGGCTAACACCGGCAGATGATGATGAAATATATATAAAAAATTCTTAAACTTCATTTAAAATAAAATAATTTTATTTACATCTTCTGTTACGGTCTATCATATTGTCACTTACAGAAATTGGGCTTTGAATGTTTTGGCAAAATCAAGTTCATACCTTAAATAGACACGATATACAATTTTTTACAGAACACTACTTTACAGGAAACTTTGAGACTTTTTTTTAAATAAAATTATTAATAAATGTAATTTAAATTTAGTTGAAATTAAACGATAACATTAGGAACAAGTATATTTTGTTCTTTTAAAAATGTCTCTTTATATTTCAACTTGTGTAGACATATCTAAAGCTAAAAATGGAATTTCACACAGAAAATAATTTTTAAGAAAGTATACCAGATATTTACACATAAAGCTTATAGACTGTATATTTACATCATCAATAAAAACACTTAAATTAATGTTCAATATTTTATAAGCGCAACAATGAAATACAAACAGTATTTCAGTTCAATAAGTTACAAATTTGCTAAAAGGCAAATCTTAGGCCCAGCTTAAATATACATTGTACACAGTTCTATTTACCGAACCTCTGATCACATTCATTATACTTGTACAATGCATTTAAGTAGTTTTCAATATGTACACTATTATCTAAGGAAAGTTGTATGAACTCACTCAATCTTATTTGCCATGGTAAAAGACCATAAGTGCAACATAAGTTACCCGTATACAAAATCAAATCAGGATCAGGTATTAATGGGTATGTCCTTGATAAAACACTTTCAAATTCTTTTGTTGTAAATTGTGAAGATTTCCTTTCACACAAAATCTCCCCTTTAGCTATTTGTTTAATATTTTCTACTATATGCGGTTTACCGTCCTTAAAAGTAAAGATATTTATCATTACAGTGTTTGCATTCTTCCCATAGGTGTATCCATTTAAATCAGGTTTGTTCGACCATTTTATGCAGCCAGGTATTCCTTTTTTATTTTCTTCAATAGCTTGAAAGAGTTTCTCTTCATTTTCTTTCAAAGCACCTAAAAGCAAAGAAAAATTGTAGACAAAGCTGCATTGAATATTTTTATCTCTGGTTCTAAGTAAGACGATGCGTAAATATTTCATAATATTTACCAGTGATATCGTAAAAGCTGAAATATGTTATTCCAGTGATGAGGCTCCAAATAACCATCCGCGCCAAATCATTAACAGTATGATGATTAGTATCCGCTAGCATAACCAGATGCTTCAGTCTATTTTTCATTTTTGGTATGTGCTTCAATATCATCATAACATCACTTTTAGTCACGTTATCCTCTCGTACTTCTGTTCTTTTAATCCACAACCGGTGATAAGCATTCTGAAGCGCTACAAGTACATTGACAACAAAATGTACAAGTACAAACAAAAGCTGTCGAATTAATCGTGATAGCATGTTCGCCGGTGACAAAGTTTAATTTAATATTATTTGATCATTTTAACTTAATTTTATACAAAATGACATAAGGTCACACGATTATTTCTCAAATGTGTGATCATTTTTAGTTGAGCTGTCATTTTATGAATGTCCAATCATAAGGCATTGGGTGGAATAACATGTTTACCAACATAATAAAAGTTTAAAGTAAGCATATTAATTTAATTTAAATTAAAATAAAGGATTTCGCTAACTATCACTTCAGATAACATTTCTAGCTACGTATATTCCTTTTATGACACAAAACATTTTGTAAAAAGAAATTGGTTTTAAAATTATTGATTTTTATTTATAAATAATGTTAAAATTCGTTCGTAATAATATCAATAATTGAACTAAATTAAATCTTAGTAATTTTCGTAAAATATTGAAGTACATGGGTTTATGCATGAATCCGATCGTATATCCGTTTCCGATCTGCCATTATTGTTTCTTTCCCTTGTCAGTCTGCGCAGGCAGGTTAGTAATTTTTGAATATCGTGATTTTCTCTAAACATTCTCATAGATAAGTATTTAAGTTGGCTGATTTAAAAGTGCGTATATCTTTAATTTATATTTTGATTCAATTTAACGTCGTTAAGCTTAAATTAGAGCCTTTAAAGTGTATGTTGTATTTGTCACGACCACGCTGTCATAGAATGTTTTTGCAGGAATTTCAAGATGCAGTTGCACATTAGAGGCCAATCTACGCACGTCCTAGACGTAAATGGACAGGAATCAATTGCACAGATCAAGGTATATTGAGCAAAGTATTACTTTAAATGTTATTATTCGTTGAATATAAACTAACCTATCTTTCCAGCTAAAACGATATGTTTTACAAGTGATCAATAACTGCTAGCAAATTTTCCACATTTTATCAAAAGCCTCTTGATGTGATAACAAACAATCGATGTTATTTAGATGATGAAGTGTAGGTTATGTACTTAATTTATTAAATAAGGATTTTTGACATGATTGGGTGAAATTTTCTCGAAATTTTATGACTGAAAATATCTATTATAAAATATAATTACATCGTTTAAATTGATTTTTCCAAAAGTACCGAAAAACTAATAAAATTATTAAATTCATGTATGTTCGTAACTTTGTTTACATTAAAAATGTGATTAACTTTATAGGAGCGCATCCGCTCGCTTGCCGAAGTCGGAGATGAGGACATGACCCTGTCCCTATGCGGTGCCCCATTGGAAGATGCCACCCTTGTTTCTGATTTATCATCAACAGAGTTAGACCTCACAATCCCACTCCTCGGTGGTAAAGTGCACGGATCCTTGGCTCGTGCTGGTGAGTATTATTCTCTTACCATCTTTTATTGAACATTCATAATAAATTTATTCTTGTATAAAAGTTAGTTTTATGAAGTCTTCTTTATTTTCACTCATCTTCCAACTTATTTACATTAAATGATCGGTATATGCATAATTGCAAGATGTAATTTTGATTCTTTCAGATTGAGGCTTTGCTCTTTTGTTTTACTTTTAAGTTACATCCTGCTTCTTGATGCATTTTCTGTGTTATTATTTGTTGATACTATTGTGACTCTTTTATCTTATTTTTTACATTCATCTTAATAATGTGAACTAAAATATTTTTCTAGCTAGAGCAATCAAATACTTATTTTGTTAATAGAACCAGTTTATTTTTTATTTATGTCACATAATATTTGCCTAATCTTAATAGGATATGTACTTTTACAAAATAATGTGGTCATGCTATATATATCAGGGTCAATATTTCAATAGACAAGCAGAGCAAATGCCTTACACTATATATTTAATACTCTTACCAAAAATAATAGGATTGGATTTTATTCTCTTATTATTGGATAAAGGCACAGACAGTCTGTGCCTTTAAATATAGCATGCTATATTTATTTTAAGAGTTAGTTTAGTTATGTGTTAGACTAGTTTTTTCATTATATATGTTATGTATTTATTATATGGTTTTAATTTTGTAAACAAAATTTCTAGTTATATATTCTTGGAAATATTCAGTTGGTTAAACTGACATTTGTTATTATTTTAATATATAGTAAATAATATATCCTATTAACAGGTAAGGTAAAGGGCCAGACCCCCAAAGTAGAGAAGCAGCAAAAGAAGAAGAAGACTGGCCGTGCCAAGCGTAGGATCCAGTACAACAGGAGGTATGTACAAGCATTATATTTAATTAGATATCTTCGTCATATTTTAATGCCTCGGCTATTATGTTTACAATCTGAATTGTGGGTTTGATTTCTGCAGAATTATATCTATGTTATCTCTGTAGGCCTGATTACTCAATTAGAATGATTCATGTGAGCTGTATTTATGAAGTTGGCCCGTGATAATAGAGCCTAGAAAGAGTTCTAAATATCAGGAAAAAAAAAAGAATAACCTATAAATGAGTAGATTTAATATGTATAATAATTAATTATAAGGAATATTTATGATTCATATGTTAGATGGCCATGTAAAAAGTTAGTCTCAAGGCCACTTTTGTCAGTTGTTAGTATAAGATAGTCATTCACATTAACTCACATCTAATCCATTCATAAAACTTAGTTTACTGTTGTGTGGGCCAGATATCAATCACTGTAAAAACAGATTTTCAGGTTTAAGATAGATAGGTTAGTAGGTAACCTCATGATAACTTGAAAATGACTAGGAGGTGTTCAATATCACATCATCAGCCTTATAAGCTCCCCTAATGCACACCTTCTCCATTAGGGGTTTATGGACAGTATCGCACCATGCTGGTCCAATGCGGGTTAGTGCATGGATCATCTTACCTTTCAGGCAATTGGGTGATCGCCCAATGAGCCCTAAGCAACTAGGAAACAATAATGAAAATTTGTTGAGACCCAGCAGGAATTGAACCCACGACCTCGGTTTCCAAGAGTGGAATGTTGTTAAGTGATTAACTACTAGAATAATTTTAAACTCTAGCAGGGTTTCTATAAAATTTTAAAAATCAATATCTCAATTGAAAATAGATGGCAATGATAACAATTTTTACCATGCAATTTATTATGGAGATCTTAATAATATTTGAATAACTTTGTGTCTGATTTTATCACTTTTTTTTTTCACAGATTCGTCAATGTTGTACAGACATTCGGCCGTCGTCGTGGACCCAACTCTAACTCGTAGATATATACTGTAAATAAAATGCAAATATAACATCTTTTGCACATGCTTATTGTTTTATTCAACAACAAAACTGGTATATTTAATTGCCCTACCCATATGATTTACGACTTTGCCTGAGTAAAGGGATTGGATAGTTTGTTGCATCTGAGTATGTCATACAGGATGTTTTGAAATGATATATTAATAAGATACTATATTGTCATATTGCATTGCTAATACATAAAAAACTATATTTGATAGAATACGTTTAAAGTTTTCCGACCTCTCGATTATGATGAATAAATTTCAAAAACATTATTGATAATTTTTTAAGCATATTTTTAACAAAGTAAAAATTTATAATATCCTTGATACCGGTTAAACTTATTTTGAAGTTACGTCACTATTTTTTTTATAAATAAGCTGTGAACAGTGGTAAAAGTAAGGTTTGTGTTAATATGAAGCATAAAAGTGATAATTTATATAACTGAACATAGTATTATACTATGTTAAATTACGTAATCTTTGGGTCAAAAAATGTGGGATATAATTTTATTTCGCCCATTTTAATAAAGTAAGTGCTACATTTGATCGTTTTTTCTACTTTTTCATGAAAAATCAACAAGTCTTAAAAAAACGACAGTTGTCGTCGGTTCAGATAACATCGTTTTGAGAAAAACGTCTTTACAGTTTTACACTAGATTAACGTGTACAAAATTAATGTATTAACTTGCACCGAGTCGTCTATTCCTTAGTCATATAATAGTTCTTTAGCCATTATGGCGTTTCCAAACATCGAGTGGTCCTATTACGGAGACGTCTGGTCAGGAACCACGCAGGTGCCTATTTGCGCAAGCAAGTGGAACTACACGTGTTCCGTTGAAGGCACCGTAGCCAGCGTATTACTGGTAAACGAGACTAACATCCTATGTCTCACGTGGCAGCGCGTTGGCGATACCACTGTTCTTAGTATAGTATGGTGATCACTTCCATCAGGTGGCCGACTGCTCGCCTGCGTATCCAAAAAAAATCAATATGCCTACGAAGCATTCTGCCTTCCCAAGCGCTGTCGTTGGCGCGCTGATCTGCCACTTTTACACGTGCAGCATTGTTATTCTCGGCATACCGCTAGGAACTAGACCTACAATTAAATCCTACGATATTTATAACCACTAATAATAAATTTATACCATCATTAAATATACTAGTACCTATGTATGCAGCAATTCGTACGATAGTAGAATAAGTATTTACGGTCTTTGGGCATATTATGCTCACTTATTGGTTGAAGCTCTCGTTAATATTGTGATTAAATCCACTTTCGGATTTCTCAACTAAAATATTACTGAGATCGCCTTAAATCGGTTTTATTAAACCGATAGCTTTTGAAACTTTTCAATCATCGCATTCACCTCCATCATCCCTGAAAATACGTTGTGATTAGCACTACTATCATTTTCATGCCATTCATGCCACTTAACCGTATTTCTTTTCTTCTTTAAATATACTATATTCTCTCACTGCCTCTAGCTAGATATCCTGCCTCTCACCTAGTAATCCGCCTCCGCAGCTCTAGTACTCCTCAGCTCCAGTTCTGCCTCCGCAGCCTAGTACTGCCTCCGTAGCCTAGTACTGCCTCCGCAGCCTAGTACTGCCTCCGTAGCCTAGTACTGCCTCCGAGCCTAGTACTGCCTCCGTAGCCTAGTACTGCCTCCGCAGCCTAGTACTGCCTCCGTAGCCTAGTACTGCCTCCGCAGCCTAGTGGTATCGGCGTTTGCTTTAGAAACCGGAGGTCGTGGGTTCGAATCCTGTGGGGTCTCAGCAATTTTTCATTGTTGTTTCCTAGTTGGCTAGGGCAATTTGGGCCGATCACCCAATTGTCTGAAAAGTAAGATGATCCATGCATCGGATGGGCATGTAAAAAGTCTGTCCACCCACCAACCCGCATTGCACCAGCGTGGTGGAATACGTTCCAAAACCCCTTAATGGATAGTGGTGTATTAGGGGAGGCCTATGTCCAGCAGTGGACTAACAAAGGCTGATGATGATGATCACTCTATTCTCACATAGGTTACAATAACCGTCTGAAGTTTATATCAAGAATCTTTCCAGTAAAATAGCCAATTCTAAAAGAGGCTCCAAATCATTTGGAGTCTCTTTGTAAATCCCTTTTTGTTTGCGAGTCTCCGTCTCCGATAGAGTCAAATCATTCTTATTTACATTCTTATAGTAATAATCGGATCAACTTAATTTTTATGGAATACTGTAAAGATAATACAATTAACGAAATTGAAAAACATATAAAAAAATATTTTTTGAAAGTCCTGACTACCCCCAACCCCTCAAGAAAAGATCCTGTCCATCCTATTCAGATACGATGTTTTAGTGATCAGTGCTCTCAGTATGAGGTAATTAAGATATTGATGTTATCAAATTGGTACTTCCACCATTTTGATAACATCAACATCTCCACAGATACACTTAACGTTTGGTACTTTCAAGTTGTTTTTTGAGCTCAAGACAAAAATAAATAATTTTTAAATTGAGTACAAACATTTTAATTTCATTTGTTAGACGAGATCTTATTGTGGGGCCTCGTGTACGTTAGTATTGAAACATGGTCTTGTCATTATTTTCTCTTGCATTACGGTAATAGTTTATTGCATTCGAAGCGTAATCTAGGCATCAAAGTTGAAGATGCAATTAATCGGCGCTGCGGCGTGATACTTCTATATTATAAAGCACACGTGTGCGTTCAGCGACTGGTCTGCAACATAGATTTAGCTCCTAGGATGAACTTAGTTTAAAAGTTAAAATTACTTTTATTGCTATTAAAAGAAGCCTTGTAAAGTTTTCGAATCACGAGTTTGCGATATTGCGTAATTCATTCTAATCACCAAACATACAGAAAGTACACACTTTTCTCTACAGAGCAAAGATGGACATGGACGCTGAAGACCTGCCCAAACAGCTGAAGGTTGCTTAAATTTAACGTTTTAAGGTTACATGCGCCCAATAACTGTTATTTTTATAATTTATTTTGAGTTCAATTATGCTGAGCTTGTATGAAGCCGTTACTGAGTCTAACGAGTTTGTTTCTTCGAACCTGGTGACCAAAATAAAAAAAATGGCCACATGCGTTTAAAATACGTAGCCTGATTAAAGTTGACTTCCAGTACTCAAGCCGGAACGCGAAAGATCGGTCGTCTGCCCAACTCATGGGGTTGGCTAGTTAGTTTAATTGACCAGTAATATAAATATGTACCTTTCCTTTACTAGTGGAGTGGCTTTCATAAGCTACTCGATCTAAATAGACAAAAGAGCGTGGAACTATCTAAGGCCTAAGACAGACACATTCGTCTATAATAGCAGTCTCAACTAGTATTCGACGCATGCACACCCTTATTTGCGTAAAGATTTAACTAAGCAACCATAGATAACCCGCATTGGACCAGCGCGGTGGGATACGCCAAAACCCCAATGGGAGGCCTAAGTCCAGCATAGATATAATATTATATAATAATAAACAGAAAAAATAAGTTTAATTTGATATATAAATAATAAAAATACATTATGAATGTATAAATGTATCAAAATCTGTTTACACCTAACAGCAAAGAGGTGGTGCCAAGTGCGCAACGGAATCGTGATTTTAGAGTCTTAATGTATATTTTATATAGGCAACATCAAAATTATGAGTAAAAGTCGTCTTGCCGACTAGGACTCCCAATATCTCTACGCCTACTTAGTCCCAATAGTACGGGCTTGCGCTTTAGAAAGCAGAGATCGTGGATTCGAATCCTGCAAGGTGTCGACCATATTTCATTGTTGTTTCCTAGTTGGTTAGAACAATGCGGCATGATTACCGATTATCCATGCGTCGGATGGGCATGTAAAAGTCAGCCTGTCCCATCGAACTTTGAAAGTGAAAGAGGAAAGGCACCGGTCTTTGCACGTACACGTGAAAATCGATCAAAATAATTACAAATAACTAACGTTCAAACTTGGATAGATATTAAAAAAAAAACAGAATTTCAATATAGCGTAATTTGCTGCTAGTGGCCATTGGTGATATTTTCAAATTTAAGTCATCATAGAAATAGACGTTATATATTTTAACATGCCTCATATAAGGTCAAGTTTTCACTAATCAAACAAAGAATTCACGCATAATGCCAAATGGTAAAACTACCAAAAGAAACTAAAACGACGGATTGCGACCAAAGTTTTGGGCTTTCGACCATCATCATCATCATCATCATCAGCCTGTGATAGTCCACGCTGGACATAGGCCTCCTAATTCACCTCCATCCATTTGGGGTTTGGACCGTATCCCACCACGTGGTCCAATGCGGGTTGGTGGTGGACCGACTTTACATGCCCATCCGACGCATGGATCATCTTACTTTCAGACAATTGGGTGATCGGCCCAAATGCCTAATCAACTAGGAAACAACAATGAAAATTTGTTGAGTCCCGCAGGATTCGAACCCAGACCTCCAGTTTCTAAGGCACACGCCTATACCACTAGGCTACGGCTTTCGACCACTCTGTGTTAATTATAGATCGCAAGAATTTCAATGGTTCTGCTAATTTGATACCTAAAAAGTGAGAATATATAAAAAAAAAAATTCAGTCACACATACCGCTATCGTATATAACCAAGAAAATATTTTTTATCTTAGTAAATCGACATAACACAAAGCAAAAAGTTTTTACGATACACATATGTACTTACTTATCTTGTTTGCAACCGTACAAATCTCATACATTTTTAAAATGATCGCTCTATTATCATCAATTATTTGATAATTTTATTGGAAACACAATTTTGGACTCAATATGGCAGAATGGAAATCGATGAATAATCCAAGAAAATGTTGCATTATACTATATTTTCATGTTGTATTGCAAAGATATTAAGTAAGAAAATTTAATAGAATACGACATTATCGCGACCACTCGATCGATAATAATAAACGAAAATAATTAAGATCTATTTTCCGTATGCGACCACTCTATAATTTATAAACATATAACAAAAAAAATATTGATAAATTGATTTTTAAGGATATTTTAGCAAAGTAAAGTTTATAAGTACCGTGCGCTGTACAACATGATGCATTGTCATTTTCACTGACCAAAAAATTACAAGATGGCTGCTGTCATTTATTTCGGAAGTCATCCTTTTACCCTTACGCGTATCGTAATTATGTTAGAAAACAATATCAATCGTGTCTATATCTACTGTGTTTATTTTAACTCACTATACGTATGCATATTACATGTAGTATGCCTCCGTTGCCTACAGATAAGGGCGTTTGCTTTAGAAACTGGAGCTCTTAGGTTCGAATTCTGCTGGAACTCAACTAATTTTCATTGTTATTTTCTGGTCGATCAGGGCTTTTTGGGCCGATCGCCCAATTGTCTGAAAAGTAAGATGTTCCATGCGTCGGATGGTCATGTAAAAAGTCAGTCCACCCACCAACCCGCAGTGGACCAGCGTGGTAGGATACGGTCCAATACCCCCTAAAGGGTGTATTAAGGGAGGCCTATGTCCAACAGTCGACTTTCACAGACACACACACTGATGCGTCGGATAGGCATGTAAAATACGGTCCAGAAATCCCCAAATGGTGAAAACGTGCATTAGTGGAGGCCTATGACCAGCAGTGGACTTCTTACACAGGCTGATAATGATGATGTGTTCTTTTAGGCAAAAAAATAAAATTTCAAAGTGAACAACACGTGTTATATTCAATATAAATTTCTAGCAGTGTGATATAAACATCAGTTATCTATAAACTAGAGGGTACAAACACATCGTTCTCATTAAATCACTACAACGTAATTGCCAGTGAGCAACGCGACCTCATACATGGCACTGTGGCGGTACATAACTTTAGTCCATAGAAAAGAATCATAGTCAATACAAATTTGTTTCTGACGATGTACAAAATATGTTATATATTTTTAAATAAGCTTACATTCTGAAGCAATAATTTTAGATTTCGATCATAATTATATATTCATTACGTAAGTATTGTATTTGCAAACTTAAAATCTTATAGATATAAAAAAAGTAACACATCATACAGAAGTATCTAAAATGTAATTAAAATACAACTCACCAGAAGAAAACAAGCAAATTTAATATTTTTGAAAAATTTAACCGGTTTTAAATCCATTTTAAATAGGGCAATAATTATTACATCGGTGTTTAAAGTAAACATGGCCAAACTTATAAAGTATAATGATAACATAGGTCTTTAACAAATTACATCTAACGCGACGTTGTTATTTTCAAATAATTTATTAATATTAAAAACATCAATGACTATGATTTCTTATTTCCGATTAATATACGCTACTATTTACCACAGCCACAGACGTACTTCTTAAATCTATGAGTTCATATTCAGGACGCGGCAATGGCCCTTAAATAACAATTGTAAAATTAATTCATATTACCGACGGTACAAGTAATGTACTACACAATATTCCTTCATTTATACTTTTACATATAAAAGTCACATAAACGTGTATCACTATAAAATAAGGCACGAACAATAACCTAACTAAGAATATGATTATTCACTCGTCACGCACGTCGATTTGCGAAACCTATTTAATTAAATTTTTTTCTTACACGCACTTAATTAATGGATAGGACATTAACATCAAAAACATAATGAGAGTAGCACCACACGATTGCGGAATTTTACAAAATATTACATGAAATAATTTAACGAAATTTAATTGTTCATAAAAATGGCGCCATATTGTGTAAATGTCAAAATCCGCTAGTGTGTAACTTTCACGAATGTGATGCACTAAATATCTATTATGGGACATGATTGCACCAGACGTGTTTTTCTGTATGGAACTGATTTAGAAAAAATTTCGACTTAATTTTATGCACATTTCGAGTCTTTGTACTTTCGTCCTCTAAAACTAATTATTAAATGCATTTATCCGACTCTATATAGCCATCGCAATAAAGAAGCAGCATAGCGGAGATTTTTTTTTTTTTAATTACAATTAATGACCACATTATAAAATTGGCATTAACTACAGTTGATTAAATTCATTTCCAATATACTAAATAGCACCAGAACTAATAGGATACATTAAAATAGTCTTGTACATGTGATGTATATTTTTATAAATTACGTAATAAATACAGTCCATAAAATATTTTCTTCTCCAATTTAATTTCCCTAAAAATTACTCAGTTCATATATAGTTAGAAAATTGGTTGTAAAATTTTATTCTCCCTTTCAATTCGTTAAATAAATTTTCTTGTACAAAACGGATTTCATTTTGGTTAAGTACATATACGCACATAACATTTCTATTAGCATTAAGGGAAGCCCATTGATCTATAAGTACGATGGCTTACTAAAATTACATTTTTTTCTAATTTTGTTGATTGAACGGACATGAAATTTATAATGTAAATAATCCTTCTTCCTCTTTGAAGATAATTGAAAGCCCTAACAGACCTCATAAAGTAAATTATTTCATGGTACGTAAAATGGTTTAAAAAATAAACCTCTACAATACCCTGTTAATTTCATTCAAATATTCTCAGTCACTACAGAACTCTTTTTTTTTGACCTTGATGTAAAGCTACCACAGAACTCATATTCCATTTTGTGGATATCGCATATGTGTACCAACAGATAGTATTCACAGACTCGACTTCGGTACGGCATTTAAGTCTCTCTCATTAATTAACAATAAAAATCAGACTTTTGGGCTAGTGGCGAGTTTGCTTCGCGATTTCTCCCATTTGCTGATATAATCCACTGGATAGCACATTACTGCAGATAGTAGCAAGAATCCGCCCGACACGTAGAATGAGAAGTCGTAGCTCTTCGTTAAATCCATCAGGACACCTGTAAGTAAATAAACAATAATTTAAAATCAAAAATTTACGTTAATTATAAACAAAAGTAATATTTTTTTATAAACTGATATCGGGCTCAATTAGATATGGCATATCGATCTATGTGCAGATAAATTTATATTTAACAGTATAAATATTTTTAACCTGAAAATGCTAAAAACTTCCTGCATTTATCGCACACTAATATTATTAACTTCCAAATTATAAATTTTTACGACAGTAATAATAACATATTGTTAAACGATTGACCCCCAGAGACAAATTTAGCACCGCCTGTTGCGACACCGATTAAAGATGGCCGCTGTATCCATTCAATGACCCGCAGGAAATATATTGTCGTACATAGCGGGAATTTTGGCTAACTGCCGATCTGATGCAACGGGGGCGCCAGCTATTATGCAACTAGTGAAAAAATGTTTTCGTCTTGACAAATGTCAACTAATTTGGCCGGTTCAGTGACCAGTGTTTTGTGATGTCCTATTTTTAAGTAAATTTTATTTCTATTTATATCGAAATAAAATTTATTGAAGGAAATTTTTATCTTGACCTTTTTGACGTCAATTGCTTGTAGAAAACGTTCGAGTTATATATTTTTATTAATTTAAAGGGAAATGAGTTTACGCTTTAATAGCATTTATATGTACGCGATTCAAGCGTTCACAATTGGAACAAATTGCTTGGAAACGTGGGATAGCCTATATATAAAACTGTATGTCATTTTACTCGACTTTAACGTCATTTATTACATCAAGCTACCAGCAGAAACTATGATGAAAAAATATTGCAAAAATACAAAAAAAAGCGAATTGAGACGTTATACTCGAGCCAAACTAATGGGTCTAAAACGGTTCTTATTGGGGCAAGGCTATTTACAGCGTTACCAAGGGTCCTAAGACCATCGTGTAGATGTGCAAACAAGTACAAACAGATACAATTTAACGTAATACTAAAGATTCCGAATGATTATTGCCTATAGTTACAAAGATATGTTTGTCTATCATAAGAACACAACTTACCAGCGATGGGGGCGCTTAGGAGTGCTCCGAATCCTTGGAAAAGCAGAAATAGACCAAAGCAGTTGGTCAACTGCTCGAGACCAATGTATTCTACGACTAGAATCGATCGGAGCGAAGCGAAGCAAGCTGTTGAAATAAATTTGTATTATTAATACTTTTAGGTACATAAAATACTTCATATAGTATTAACGCTACGTTTGTTGCATTAAACGATGTCTATTGTTTTTGCAAAGATTACTTTAGGATTTTGATAAAATTCATATTAATTTAGCTCTATAGGTAAAACATATAGAATACAATTTATTCATCACTTTCGTGTCATTGCATCATCAACATTTTGTGACATTTGGACAAATCAAAAAAAAACTGTACAGATGTTTCTGTTCCGTTGAACTAAAAAGAATGTTTTATTTAACAAATTTATATTTTATTACGAAAATGCCAAATTTTTGAGAACGTCAGGCTATGTATATAGCTTATAAGCAATTTATGTTTATTGTTATATTAACAAACGGAAGTTGGGGGATAGTGGGTGAGTAGTAGGGTGGTTTGGTGGCACATTTATAGTGTTTTCAAGTAAATTTTAAGCTGTCAGATGCTAAGTGATCACCCTCCAGTAAGGAACACGATACAATTATATCTATTGGTGTACAACATCTGAGTGGTTCTCTGTACTTGAAATGGCTTAGGTTTACAGTGGTTTAAAGTCCAATTTTCTAGATCGCTAAAATAAAATGTTTTAGAAAGACTAGAGTACAGTATGTGGATGTACTCACCGACGGCGAGGCCGAAGATGATGCAATACGCGAGCTGGTACTTGCTGTCATAGCAGAGGCCGCTGGCCATCGTGGCGATACCGCCCGCGGACAGTGCGATGTTGTTCAACCAGAGCGGCGACACTTTGGGCATCGAGGAGACCAGTCCACACGCGATCCTGCCCACGATATTGGCAATACCTATCACGGAGACCAACCAGACTCCGGTTTCGACACTCAGACCATTCGCCTCGGCGCGTTTTTTGACATACACGTACGGTACGAAGAAGCCGAGCATAGTGAAGAAGCCACTCAAAGCCAACACTATAAAAGTGGGCGATCGGAACAGGCTGATGTCCAACATAGTTGCCAGAGTGCGTCTTACCGCTTCTGGGCATAGCGTGCATTTACCACTCGTGTCTTCTAAAGCGTCTTCCTGAGTCGGCACGTGCGTTACAGCCAAGTGGTAACCTAGCGAAGTGCGTGAAGTGTACTGGGGAAGGCGGGCCAAGCTGGCGCCGAAGAAGATGTCGTCACGGTACAGAGGGCGGGCCACTAGATCGGCGTGCGACCTCCTTTGTCTGTCTGTATGTCTCGTGGCCACTCGGACCCCGGTTGAGATCAAAGGCTCGGCGTTATCGATGTTACCATTGGAGTCTTCCTCATCCCGTTCCGCGACTGTTCCGGTGATGAACATCGGCTTGTTGGCTAAATGGCTTTTGACCGTTGCAGCGGTGGCGGATGAACGTCTACCTAGATGAGAGTTGCTTCCCTTGAAGACCTCTTCAGCGGTGGGGTAGCGCGTGTTGTTAGCGACTCCCATCCAGGTATGAGGGCTCACTTTGTTAGTGAATCGCATCTCAGCAGGCATAGATATACCGGAATCGAGTTTGCTGTGGAGCTTTAGCATAGAGTTGAGCTTCTCAACTGCCTCCTCGTGGCGTCTGGCCGTGTCCTCTACCTCGTTCTGATCGGAGAGCGTCACGCGTACCGGTTTTATTGGTCGGAACAGAGCACCGCAGACCGCGCAGAACAGCACGAATCCTGAGAAAAATGTTTACTTTTTAATATTATATACAATTTGCAAAATTTTAGGTTTAGCACAAACATAGCGGTAAGGAGTAAGAGGATATAAATCAATATTCCAAGCAAAATTAAGTAATCTAAAAAACACCGTGTTTATAATACAAGCGGCGCTTATTTTGTTATTGTAATCTACTAAACTACCAATTAAAGTAGAGTTTAATTATACCAGAAACATCATTGCAATACATTCAATAAAGTAATGAAGTTCTACAATTAATTTAGTTTGAAATATAGAATATTACATCATTACGACATATGTAAAGAACCATAATACATTACATATTACTAGTATACATTTATTGCGTATAATGTTTAAATTTTGTGTGTTGTTTTGTGTGCGGTAAACGTATGGTAAAGATAAGCATTTCCGGTGGTGGTGACCTTGTTTTTATTTGTTTATGGAATCAACGAATTTCCCGCTTCTGCTTGAAGCTAAAATGAAACACGCTTTACTTTTTTAATCATAAAACAAAACCACGTTATTTCGGAACCAAAAACAGAATAATAAAGAAGAAGTTAGCATGCTATCGAAATTGATAAAATGATTAAAACATATATAATAATTATTTTACGGATTATCGTGTTTATTTAATTTGTTCTAGAGTTTTTAAACAATATATGGGATTGTTATAACTATGCTATATAATATATTTGGTGAAGAGCGCAAAGTAAACATATAGTTTAAACTAACCACTATTATATTTTATATGTGACCTATAAAAATGCATTTGTACTATATTCTGCTGCCTGCCTCCTGTCTGAATTGCCTGTGTAAATCTACTGCTGGACCGTAGCGTGTTGGGAGGACCGACTTTTTAAATGCCCATCCGACGCATGGATCTTCTCACTTTTCAGACAATTGGGTGATCAGCCCAAATTGTCTTTACCTACTAGGAAACAACAATGAAAATTTGTTGAGTCCCCGTAGGATTCGAGCCCACGACTTCTGATTTCTAAAGCACACGCACTTACCTCGAGGTTACGGAGGCAGGTAACTACACATATATGCAAATTAAAACCTTATTATGCATTACTTACCGGCGTGAATCAGCATTGTCACTCTCCAACCCCAGTTAACAACGAAGATGTTGGTCAACGGTGCGAAGACAAAGGTCCCAACTCCCGAGCCACATAGAGCCAAACCCGTGGCTAAAGCCCGCCATCTCTCAAAGTAGAAGCCGACCGTGAGTACGGCGGGCATGTAGATCATGCAGAAGCCGATACCTATGGGAGAATAAAAAGAGATCATATAAGATTGTTCGAGATTTATGAAGAAATTTATTTTTGCATAAAAGAGCTTATTTCTCCATGTATGTTAGGCGGATGTTACATAAAAGTGGCTATTTCTACATAAAAGAGTCTATTTCTACATAAAAGTTCCTATTTCTACATAAAAGTTCCATTTCTACATGTAAGATACGATTTGTAAGAAAAATTTTAAGTATAAAGGGGCTAGATTAGGCAAAGCTTACTTCTTAAGGATTATAAAGCCACCTTTTTAGGGTCAAATTTAATATCTGGAAATGGAATTTTCTAATTTACTAAACTTTCGCTGTATTTTTTTAAGAGAAGCTTAAATATTACAGAATGCGTTTATCTGTAGCGTAGGCTCCCTATATTTCCTTATGACAAGGAAGGAAGCAAGAATGCAATGGAAAACAAGTACAGTTCAGTTGTAACTGGTTTTATCTAGTTGTAAATACGTTTAAGAATATTAAACACAATATTACAACTGCGTTAAGAGCATTATTACGTCACATAGTATATACGTGTATAAAGTTGTTCATTACGGATTTTTCATAACATAGACTATTGGCATATTATGACAAGTGTAAAATATTTATCTATCCTAGGTTATGCGTTTAAAAATAAATACGAAAACAACAACCATAAAACAACCATAAATGAAACACCTATGTGATGAACAGAACAAAAATTAAAAAGAACACAATGTATTTTAAATTGAAATTGAATTCAAAGTATTTTAGGTTTTAATAAAGATAGTGAACCGCCCAATGCAAATTGACACCTACCGCCAACCACTCCGAATACTAGATAGAGGTATTCAACGCTGGTCGCAAAGTAAGACAGGGCGAACGCCGCGCTGGAAATGATGCTGCCCAGAATTGTAACGCTTCTGAAGCCATATCTAGAACAAAGGGGAAGTCATCATTACAAGTACAGTCAGTGTTGCTAGTATAATATAGTTAGTATAACTTAAATGAACAAGTAGAAATAAAATACGATGACATAATCAAAACAAGTGTATACAAGTATTATTCCTATTTAAAAGATTATAGCTTTAACAAATTCGGTGTATAAGAGTTTTTTATCAAATATTCTTACTACAATCATCATCATCGATATCACCCTGTTTTAATCCACAGCTGGACATGGGCCTCCTCTAATGTCTTCTCCATTTAGGGGGTTTTTTGACGTCATCCTACGCTGGTCCAATACAGGTTGGTGGGTGGAGCGACTTTTTACATGCCCATCCGACGCATGGATCATCTTGCTTTTCAGACAATTGGGTGATCGGCCCAAATTGCCCTGAGGCAACTAGGAAACAACAATGAAAATTTGTTGAGACACCGCAGGATTTGAACCCACGACCTACGATTTCTGATGTTTATTATCGCTAGGCTATGGAGGCGTACTACATGTAATATTCATACGTATAGTGTAATACAAATACAGTAGATATTGACACGACTGATATGGTTTTCTAAAATAATTACAATACGCGTGTGGGTAAAAGGGTGACTTCCGAAATAGATGACGGCAACCATCTTTTAATTTTCAGGTCAGTGAAAATGACCATTCACCAATGACACGAACACTAAAAAAGATTAAGAGACGTAAGACGTCAGTTGTTTGTATTATTAGCTCAGTCTAGGTGACAATTAGAATGCTAAAGTTATATGCTACTCCGTTGCTATGCATTACAGTGTTTATTATATATAAATAAATTTCGACTCTTGTTTGGCTCTGCTACTATATTATATTCTGCTTATATTCTGTAAGATACCTAAAATTGTGTGTAACAAACAATTTAACGATCTTATAAGCCTAAATCCTTTCAATCTTAAAGAAGATTTTAATTTATCAGACAGGATAAGCTGTGTAGTTCAGTTTTAATACTCACTTATTAGCCAGAGCTGACACGAAAGGCCCCGCGAGAAGATAAAAACCTGCCAGTAATGAATTCACCGGTGCAATCGCCCCCTCGCTCACCTGTTAGACAAAAAGCTACTTTAAAACTATGGATAAAAGACACAAAAATGCATAACTTCACAACGATTTATAAAATACTAGCGACCCGCCCCTGCTTCGCACGGGAGCTATGCTGATCGAAAATATACCTATAAGCATGTGTTATACATATCAACCTTCCTTTTCAATCACTCTATCTTAAAAAAAATGTGTGCGTGTACTAGCGTACACTCGTAAGAAGTGAAACTTCTTTATGACGTTATTTATCAAAAAATAATTTACTATATGCAACTTTTCAAAAATTGGTTATATAAAGTTCAATTAGATAAAGTTTAATAAAAGGCTTTTATTATCATAGACATATTATTACTACAAGTTTATTATTGAATTTCATTAATTATAATAGAATTATTACTATCATTGATGTCGTTATTATATATTTATGTTATTAATGATTTAGGGTAACTGAAATACGAAATATATTGTTTACATTCCACAAAATTTAGTAACCGAGCTACAACTCCATCAATTGTAGTACCGTATCTCGTTGTCGACGTTTGAGGAAGATGGCGCGTAACGGAAAAATGTGACGCGTAACGGAAAAATGTTACACAATTTTTTTTTCCAACCCCGATAACGAAGTTTCACTTCAAAAAATCTGCATCAAAATCCGTTGCGTAGTTTTAAAGATTTAAGCATACATAGGGATATAGGGACAGAGAAAGCGACTTTGTTTTATACTATGTGGTTATGTATAGATGGGCAGTACCATTTAAACTAGAATAAAATAAATTATCTATCATTCGCACTCATATTTTCACGTGATCAGGAAGTATTAATACAAACGGAAATCTGTGAGTAAAATTGTACCGTTTCGGAAGCTCTCTTATTCGACCCACTGACCTTGTACATTGACAGTGAAGTCACGCGTGCTGCACTTCGTATTAATTTGAATCGCGCGTGTGTGTGTTAATGAAATAGCTGTATTGTTGGGTATTCGCTAGGTTTGTTATTTGACAACTGACAAAATGAACTTTTTTATTTTTTATCTGTAACGTAATATTTAATGGCATATCTAGAGTATTGTATTTTATATCCAAATGATACTTTACAGATTTTCAGAACTATCGATATATTCTACTATTTCAAAAACTCAGAAGGTAACAACTATGAAAAAATAAACATAATTTTTTACATATCACATTAAGTGAAATTATTGGTATAAGTTTATTATTTGCGTGTTTATTAATTTTTAATTTGATACCATGTTTTATGTTATTTAGATCGACCAAGACCTTATTAGGAAGGTTGCTTTATAATTCTCGATTTATTGCGTTCAAGTAAAAAATCTTATTTGTCATATGCCATTTATTATAATAAAGCAGAAAACGACGTTTATATGGTACATAATTATTTTCAATTGAATAGTAATAAAATCTGAAACACTTGCTTAAGAGCACGTATAATCGTACGTGCTTTTAAGCAAGTGTTATTATTAGCTAAGCCATATTTAAAGGACTCCATAAATACAAACCAAACAAAACGCCATCATATTTTTGATCTTACTACTTGTTTTTTATTTTACTTTGAAAATGCAAAAAGAATCTTTGTGATATGAAAGTAGTACATAGTTAACTTTAATTATATTCTTTTAACATAATTCTTTAAAGTTTCTATAAAAGCCTTGAAAGTAATATTTTTTTGATTTACTCATTATCTAAAAATTTCAAATTAGTTGTTAATTACATAATCATTTAACAATTTTGTAACTTTAGAGCAGAGAACATGTTTGAGATAAGAACTAAATTGAAAACAAAAAAGTTTGAATCTAAATTCATTCAAGGCCGTTAACACAATAAATATATTACGCAGTAGAAAATATACAACAGATGTTTTATACGTCGTTTCACGCCTAAACATATTTATTTCTACGTTAAGTTGCGTAACATATTCTCAAGAAAAAGTAACATAAGTAAAAACATATTTTGTTAAACTTGAATCTTTATATTTTTTAGAAATTCCAGTGAATGGCAATTGCAAGTTGGAATGTTTGTGTAACCTGTATAAGAGTCGTATAGACTACACGTGTGCAAAATAATAAAAAGCTAAAATGCAGGGGCGTTCATAATTTTAACATCGTGTCAAAATGTGAAAAATAATAAATAAACAATAATAGCGATAAAAACTTAAAAATTATGCAATGGATTTACCATTGCATAATTTTTACGTTTATATGTATAGTAATTTAGAAATTGAGTAAATAAATGAAATAATTATTGTCATTGACAAGTCATGGTACGTGTATGTAAATTCTGTCTTCTTTGTATTTCATTATGTTGTAGTGAATAAATATACATCATAATGATACTGAATAGAGAAGTGCGTACCTGTACGACATATACGTTTTTGGACAGAAAACTTTTAATTATACATCCATGCATTCAGCAGCGCCTTAGGTAGGTATGTACTATGTTAGGTGTATGATTTGATCCATAAATTACGACACACGAAGGGGAGGGGGGTATATTATCTTTGTTTCTTTGACAAGGACAAGGGAGTGGTCAATTAAAAGTATTGAAATTCATTGAAATTCAGATTATCTATATAACTAAATGTATTTTGTAACAAGCTTTGTGTACTTATTTCAATTTTGCATCATTGGACTACAAAAACAATATGATCAATATAAATTTTGAAGCAGTGGTAGCGGCAAATAGCGATGCCTACGTAACGGAAATATCAGACATCGTCTAGACATGCCTTATTCGTTATTGCCTCTGCGCACCAACTTTTACCGAGAACTCTAGGTCATACCGTCAGCTGTTTATTTAACGGTCCGTATAAGTTAAGTAACAGGCGTTGTGCCCTTCTGTGTGACACCAATCGATGTCGTATAAATACAGACTACATAATTAGTATTCGAAGGAACTACAAGATGGCGTTAAACCTAATCTAATACAATTGTTCTCTGTTAACTCCAAAATTGTTGTGACAACAGTAACCTATATTTTTTAAATAATAATTTAAGGCGATGCAAAGTTTTAGGATTAAGGTACATGTTTGGAAATCAATTGTTAGCAACATTTATAACGGTTATATATTGTTTAAAAGCTTATTTATATGTTAGTGTAGTATATTTAATAATAACATAACGTCAAAAAAAAACAAAACTACCACCGTTCACCGAGCCGAATAACATTAAAAAAAATATATTTTCACGACTACTTCTATCATATTTAATTAAATTATGAGTAAAAGAATATAAGAAAATAACTTTCATTATTCATAAAAGTTATAATCACGTATAAATTTTTGAATTGTTTTTTGGCTCTGACATACAATTTTGTTTTTGGTCAGTTACGTCGTGTCTGTTTCCTTCTGTCGATATAATTTAATGTTATCTAAAGAATGAAAAGAAATAAATAAGTTCGACTTACGATTTGCCTTGTACCGTTCAGATAATTTGCTTAAAAAATATTTCGGTCGAGGCGGGTTGTTGGCAAACACCCAAACATAAACATTTAAATGTGCTTATTTTCGCGAGATAACTTTTTTCCGTCAAAATTACTGCGAGTTTTAAATCAAATTCTTTTTTATCAAGGTTATATACCTACAACCTGTAGTTTATTTTTTTTTGCGCTATGGTCAGATATGTAGGACATAAAACTGAGGATAAGCGTCATTTTCTACTTATTTCAATTGAAGAGTAAAATACACGTCATTCACAATCACTCCCTTTTATTTTAATTTACAGAAGTTACTCTTAAAACCAAGAAAAAAGCAGGAACTGGATATAAAGGGGAATGTTAAATAAATAAAAAGTTCAAACGCTAAAATAAAGCAAAGCTGTTCGATTAATGGCTTGTATATTAAAACAGTTATTAATTTCCTAATCGCCTTCGATGTAATTTATCAAATTTTTGAAAGAGTAAATAATTAATGATTATTCCTGACAGAAGGTTATACCTTCACGGAAAAATGTGCAAAACAAATCAATCCAACGGTATGCATATTGATACCGATACCAATCAAAAATGCAATAATGAAGTATTGTGGCTGGTACCGGACGTTGCCCTCCGTTAGGGTGTGTACACATGTTGCATTAACCGTCTTAGGGTTTGCACACACTAACTATGACGTCTATAAATATATAGTACTTGGAAATGTGTGGTAGCAATTGACATTTCGATTATAATAATGGAATGGGCAATCTTTTTCTGTATATTAAATATTTGTTTTAGGTAATAATATAAAAGATGAACCTTAGTTATAAATATGTGTATGCATACAATAATGTTGATACAAGATGAAGTTTTGCCAATTCGGCTTTTATACATATCCAGAGAGTAATTTTAAATTGCTAGTTAGTTATCGGCCATTACGTCTATGTAGATTTCATTGCGTTATAACTTAACAAGTAAGGTGTATTATTATTTTTAATAGTCCTCCATCAGGCTAGTGTCGAAGCAACCTAAAGGTAACTGCACTTTAAGCGATCCAAAGCTTCATGTTTCCGCTTCGGACGTGACGCAAATAGTCTGTCGCTGAAAATTTATCGCTATTGTTGTTTTGAGTTATTACTAAAAGAATTTATGAACTTATTAATCATGTATTGGCATTCAACATAACTCAATGCCAATTTAAAACTATTAGTTGTCACATATCTTTATAAAGAATCGAGCAGGTATCCAATGCAATGAGTATCAGCCCTTATGAATTCAATTGCCCTAAAAACTTTTATTGGTCACCAACGATCGAAAAACCGCGTATTGGGATAAGGAAAATCGTAACTTATTTTACATATATTACGAAATAGTACTAACTAAAAAAACAATTATCATTAAGACGTAAGTATTATTATATCTGTGTAATATTGACAGGATAAATCTACGTCAGACATTTCAACATATACTGGCCACAGCTGTCTATACGAAAAAAACAAACAAAATCCAAAATGGCTGCTTAGCGTACGACGCGTTATCGCCCGATTCCACGCATGAGGATAGCCGAAGCCGCGCGTGTTGCGCAATCGGCGCGCCAACGCCGCCGCGACCGGCTCCCGGCGTCACGCTTGATACGGCTGCACTTTCGGGCATGCCGCCATCGCTGTGTGCGGAACGCGTAAATAGATAATGAACGACCGAACGGGTCAATTCAAACAATTAATGTAAAGTAAGCGCTTTCGTGTAAGGAAATGAGAAAATTGCTTAATAAAAACTGCCGCCCGTATAGCATTTGACGATTAATACGCACTTAATGATGTATATTTGCAACGTACCTTTAGTTTAAGATAGAAGATTAATCAGAAAGATGGAATTTACGTAGCCTCATCTTAATTTGCGCAAAACGTCGGTCCCTCTTATTTATTGGTTAAACATCGTGTGGGGATTTAACATGGCCGTATCCGCCAATAAGAACGCGTATGCTTATCGTCTTATATTGTCATTATTGTTTGTTTAAGTTAATTCTATTTATAATCTGGCTTAAGTATAGGTAATTCCTTAAAGAAATTTAATATGAATATATTAAATTATAATTTAATATAATATATTTATAATTTAATATATATATATATATATGGAATAATTTTCCATAAATACTTGGAAAATAAAACGGTACGGACTTGCTCAGAATCGTTTTTTCGTTAGTGCTTTTTAAATAGATAAAAAAATATGTTTTCACATTTAAAAATATAATGTAACCTGATAAAAGATCATTCCCGTGAAGTCAAGTGTAAACGACCGGGCGATTTTGCACGGACTCGTTAATTAATCATCACATCGCAGTGACCCACATTCTGCCAACCTTGGCTAACCGGCGCGTGAGCTTTGCTTTGTCAATCATCACAATACAATAGCAAATACTGAATAATTTTTCTTTGTAATAGCGTTTAAAAACTATTTTAATCTTCTACCCGCGTGGCAGTTACTAATAACGTTTATTTACAACATATTGAAAAAAATAGACGTCGGCAATGTGTTGCAATATTAAAAAGAAAAACAAGTTGCATTCCCGCCGGCGTGACATCTACCAATTAAAATTGACCTATTCCGCTTCGCTCACCGTTGCATATGTTGAAGTATAAAATATAAACGTGTAGGCCTTAATAAAATGGTGGCGTGTTTAGTCTCGATACGGAGGCACGGCAGTGACGCATGGACGAGACGCGACGCGAGGGTGTGGTGCTAGCAGGCGGCCATTTAAAAATAGAATGCGCGTGAGTTAGTCAAATGTAGGGAACATGGGGCCCGCGCATTTCTTGTTTCTTGTAATCCACATAATAATAAGTAACGGAAAAATTCTATTCGATACTAGATATTTTTGCATACTTATCGTTTGTTGTAATTGTTGTTTCGTTAATTATAAGAAATATTTAAGTTTGAATTAATATTGAATTGCTTTTTTTGTACACATACAATAAAATTCTATATTAGGAGAAAGAAAAACGTTCCGTTTCATCCTAAAGTCTATTACTGTTAGGTTCATCAAAATATTGTTCGTTTGTTAGTATTTAATTTAATTATAAAAGTAATAATAACCAATTTGCAGCTAAAATATCGATGCCAGCCAGTAAACAAAACGACAGTAAAAACTCGTCAGAAACATGTTATACGAGTTTCGCATTAATAACGATATGTGTATAATTTATACAAGTCACCATACATTTTAAAACATGCTTAGTCACGCTACAAAATAGATTTTAGCAAATATTTAATTAAAATACTTCAAAATGTTTTCTATTTCGCTTCATTTAAAACAATAATCAAAATTACTTTGATAAGGCAGAGCAAATAACGCAGTTATTTGAAATATCAATTGAAATTATTTTTACAGTATTCATACATAAGCACACAACACACTAATAATAAGAGTAACAGATAATACCGATTTTGAATCCGTTCTCGGAGTAAAATGTGTAAATCTTCATCTATTTATGAGTCTTTATATTTCTTATAACTTCGATCTATGAAACAGTACTAAAAATACAATATATTGCGGTAAATTGATAAATTAAGGGGTCTGCTCAATTCGTCGGCATTAGGACCAAGATTCCGACAGTTACAACGTATTCTCGTTATGTACGAAGTCATAGCAAGATGACTTACGTCGACTTTTGTTTTGAAAAGTATCCTGAAAATATTCACCATCAGCCTGTGTTAGTCCACATATGCCTACCCTAATGCACGTCTTCTCCATTAGGGGGGGTTTTAAACCGTATCCCCACATGCTGGTCCAATGCGGGATGAATGAATCATCTTATTTTCAGGTAATTGGGTAATCGCCCAAATTGCCTGAACTAACTAATAACCAACTATGAAACAACAATTAAAATTTGTTGAGTCTCCGCAGGACTTAAACCCACCTTCGGTTTCTAAAGTACACGCCCGTAACAGTAGTCTATGGAGGCAGTCGGCGAGGGAGACAGCAGTAGTTGTAGTATCAGTAGACTTACCCCAAACTCCTTCTGTATCGATGTCAGTAGCATCCCACTGCAGAAGATAATTCCATCGACTATCACGTTGCACATGAAGGACGCCGCCACAACCACCCAGCCCCAACCACCGTCGGGTGGTACGACCTGTTACGAGAACATAATTGCAAGCATTAGTTTATAGTTACGTTTATTATTGATTTATGTTATTTAAACAAAAACCACGTTGCCTGTAATTATATGTTACAAAGGATAATCATAAGCGTATGCTAAGCTTGATTTAGTTTAGACAATATAGAAAAACCTACAATTCCTTTACTTTTTTGTATGAAGTTTTGGCATATAAATTTATAATTGCTTATAAACACGTACACACTTTACTAAACGTAATTGATTAAAACGAAACAGGTACTTCTCATGTGCGAAATGCTATCTTATTGGTAAATTCTCATTACTGCCCGGCGTTGTATTTACAAATGTTTATAGTATCTTGATATAAAATCTAGACCTATCATTGCTTTAAAATAAGCAGTGTTATCTTAATTTAATGACTGTCTAAAATAAATAAAACGACTACTTTGCACTATCTTTACCGCATAAGCTCTCTACCCATGCGATTACGAAATCCTCCATTTCTATTTTAAAAACTAAGAAATTCTCTTAATGGTAAACCGGCAAATGACGTTAGAATTTAAACGTTTGCGTACGCCAGACATTGACATTGAAAGATCTGTAGACAATGTTTCTATTATTTCAGCGGAGTTATTTTATATATATATATATATATATATATATATATATATATATATATATATATATATATATATATATATATAATTATTAAAACAAAAAAATGTTTCCACACAACGTTATGTTGTTTGTAAATCATGAAAAGTTTAAAGTTACGAGAAAAATCTTTGGACAAAAAGATCATCTTACGTACAATCTGTTGATTTGTGCGTCACTTTTTAATCTATGAGGATAATAATAACAAATATCAATAACAACAAGCGAGCTGACGATAAATAGAGATACATTGTATAGGTAGGAGATATATTGTGATATAGTAATTTGGTGATAGTTTTAAAACACTTTTGTATGACCGCGTTAGCGAATTGCTTTTTCGCCAAACGCTGAGACAAATTACCGGAGCGAGTGAAAAGGTTTTATACCGTTTACACTTGTAGCAATTCGCTAACGCGGTCATACAAAAGTGTTTTAAATAATATCACCAAAATACTTATATCTCCAATATATCTCCCTTACCCTAGATTCTGCATGCAAGTTTACATTTATTCATCATCATCATTATCAGCCTATGTTAGTCCACAGCTGGAGGTAAGCCTCCCCTAATGCACGCCACCGCTTCCGACTATTCTTATCAAGCTTACACCGACATTTATTACGTAAAGATAAATATTTCCATAAATACAACCACGAATACTAAGTATATGTTGAAGTTAACGTAAAGTTATGTATTCTTGATAGATTTGTTTCTAGGGCAGTATTGATAATAGACACCTGGGAATCTTGACCTTGTTTTGCGAAGGTTGTATTATGAAGCAATACGACCTCCGTCTAGGGCACACCTAACAATTTTGTCACCACTCATCCTAGTTGACAGTCGTTCTAATACCATTAAAGAAATTGACTCGACTAATAAATTACTAAATATATATAAAACCTAAGCTATACTACCTAAATAAAAATTTATTAACTATACTTAGGTAAATTTATGTATGTTTATTTAAGGTACAATTTAAAGAACAGCATTAGTTTGTAGACTTTTATTATTTAGGATTAGGAGTGTTATGTTAACACATAACCATCATATAAGTTACAAAACCCAAAGCAATGATAAAAACGGCATCAAGTACTATATCCACAATTTCGCGTATAGATTTTGATCTCGGCTTTAACATTTTTGTGTTAAAATTAAACAATTTTGATGTTAAATCAGAAGCAACAAAACGGTTACTGAAATTTCAGCACAAGCCATCGATACCGCCACGGCGAGACAAACGTTTATCACTTTCTCTGATATATTTTGTATTTTCCTCTTTATTAACGCTCTTTTTTCCTTTGCCACCGTCATCTTGATTATATTCTTGCAATGTTCTAATGCCTCATGTTTATTATATCACCAATCACAACAACTACACGCTTCCACGCTTTCCGATTTCGTTTCTATTCGTTCTGTTTGATTGGCAGAATTTCGCTTACCTCCTTCAGTACTTTGACTTTTGGATGCTTCAAATGCGTTTACACTTTCGATTTTAGTATAGTTATAAATCACATAACCTAGATGGAAACATGCTGCAATTAATATTGTAGCATTTAAACAGCTAGCTGCTCTCATAGCAGCGATTCGAGCTTAAATTTTGATACATTTCGGCAGATCACATTAGTAAAGCTAAACGGGAAATCTATTCGTCATGATTTCAATTTCGTATCTGTCAAAAGCGACACAATACTTTTCAAAATGGAACGTAGATCGCTTTACTAATATTGCGTTTAGTCGTTTAGTTTTTTAATCAGGCAACAATTATCGTTATACTTATGAATTTTATTAAGTTTTATTGGTACAAATGGTAAATAACACTTGCAATTTATGTAAAGAAGGTCTAATGTTAAACGGTAAGAGCAAAATATAGTAAGACATGACGTGATGCTTGACCAATAAGACGGCTATACATTTTGATGTCATTAGATCTTCAAATTAGGCTTAGTATACATAAACAACGAATTATTTTGAAAATTAATAAGTTATGTTCTCAATTACGTAATAAAATATAGTTTTTCGTACTATTAAAATATTTATCAAACCGTATAATGATGCTGAATAAGAGTAACATTATGGTTGAAAAAAAAACATAAAAGTTACAGGAAACATGCAAGAAACATCTACTGTTTAAAGATGTCGAAGAAAGACGCTTTTTGTTGCACATCTGACAAGATATTACTGTCTAGTAAAAGCCATAAAAAATAAGTAAAATGTCAATCTGATATTTATGACCATTAAATATAATATAACACACTTGCCATCAAACTATGGCTAGCGGTAAGTACATAATGCTTTCCCTGCTTCATGTCAATGTTATGTTTTTATAGATTAGTTTTTCTTTGTCTGGTATACTTTTATATCATTTACCACTAAAAGATCTAGATAAACACCCGCAATAAACCCTAAGCCTAAAATGTTACAACCGCTACAAGTCAACCGTTACGACAATATTCCGCCATTCTACCTCACTGGTCTATATCTAATCTGGATAAAATGTTTTTTCCTTATTAAAACAAGGAAATTTACCAAAGCTGCTTCTGGTTCGCTGTCATCGCTGGGGGAGTCGCTCCTGCCCAAGCCGCTTTCGTCCGATGATGGCGACTCGAACGGTCGCTCATCCGTTGCCACTCGCGCCACCATGTTTTATTATCTGCGGAATTTAAAAACGTTATTGACATGTTCAAGGTAACTTGACACTTTGACATTTTATTTGTTGTCACTAGTTTTCTTTTTAATTAAAGAAAATTTGATATAAGTACATTTAATATTTATTGTTGTTGCGAAAAAATGTTTAACTCTAAATTTCTGATTAAGTTTGTGCTTAATTTTAAGTGGTATATTAGCAAACAATATACAAACTCTTTCACCGGATATAAACATACGTGTTAACCTTAATTTAGTTTAAAAATATTTGATGTCAAAAAGGTGCGTAAATTCACTACAGACGTATTTGCCTCAATAAGATGGAGAAATATATTAAAAACCATCTGTTCAAATAGTATTAAACGAAGACAATACTGCAATTATTTATGACGTACGTTGTACCACATTAAAAAGCTGAGAATAATTGTCATTTGTGTTCTGGTCTAGTACGATACGTGATTGCTAAAGCATTTACTAACTATTCTATCACGTGAAATGCTTCTAATGAATACCACTTTATTATTATTAATGCTAAACATATTTATAAACTCTATATGTAGCTTCATTAAAAAATGTAATATTATTACAGAGATTAGCCAGAAGTCGGAAAGACGGCAGGCAAACAGACAGATTTTTTTAATGTTTTAAAATCGGTTATTTTTCTTTGTTGTGTGTTTGTATGTATTCTGCTTGAATCGTTCGCCTAGTGGTATCCGCGTATGTTTGGCTGAAACATTTCGAAAAGTCGATGATCCGCTCGAGGATCAACAGTCGGCTCACACTAACCTTATTGGAACATTTGCTGGTTGGTTAGGTCCAACTAATGGATAGGGATACAAGTGTAGCCTGAGTCCAGAGTGAATCATGGCATGATGGGCATGATATTTTAACGTTCAAAGTCACAACCTTTATTCTACTATTGATTGTGTAGGATACAGCCAACAACCCACTAACGAGTAGGGATTTTGAGGTCTTATAGTCAACAGTGGACATAAAACACTGTCTGTATACAATGATTGATGATAGATTTTTGCGTTACAATAAACGAGCATAATTTATTTCTCTACGTTTATCATTGACAAATAAACTTCATCTTAAAACAATCGCACTAATTGTCACAAAAATGCTGAATCTGCTAATATCAGTCTTTTATTTGTGCGTCAACTTGGGACATAACAATACACTGGTCTGTTAGTGCGTTAAATATGTTGCTGTCAAGGCGAATGCATCTTTTGAATAATGATATAAAAGGAAATTATTATTATATTTTAAAGGATTTATGACACTACTACAACATAAACCACTCAAGTTTTCTTTCAACACAATTATTACACTTAAATTATTATCATAAAACAGATTTCTTCAATGATAATATGTTCGTCGTTTTTAGACGACAGCCTGTTAAAATAATTCTGTTATTTGTAAATAGAATTGTTAACCTGTATATTAATTTTCTATAATAAGATAACATTAAGAATACAACAATTTATTCTTGAATTATTAGGGATATTGAACACTATGCCATGACACATATCGACATAAAACATCATCAATTTATTGCATTGTAACGAATAAACAACAATGAACCTTCCAAATAACATAAAACAATTATCTTCTAACAAGATTAAACATAGTAAATAACTATTTCATTTTAATAAGAGTAATTCGTTCCACGTCGTTTCAAGACAGAAGGAGCAAATAATATTCCGTTTACTTATGTAAATAGTTGATTAACCCCGTTTATTAATTTTCGTAAATAACGATAACATTTAAGAATACCAATCAATAACTTGGAATTATTGCGATCGACGACCACATGACCCCAATTGACACCGATATCGACACAAAAGTAAATCAAGTACATTATTGCATTGATAAAGCGAATAATAACAACAATGAACCCGCTTCTAGAATAAATGTGATCGTTAAAACCAATTATAGACGTTTCGTAACATGGTGATTTTAAAATGAGGGTTGAAATGTTATTTTAACCCCGTTGTCCCAAATGAATACTAACAAATGCTGTGAAGAACAGCAAATAAGAAAACAAAACTATCATATCATTAAGTTTAATTTAAGGTAATTTAATAATTTAGGTATAAAAATGATTGAAAAACATACGTATTTTACTTTGCAGAAGAAAACGGTTAACTTTTCCGATAATGCCTCTAAAAAGAACAACAAAGTCATTGTAACGCACTATGACTGTATATAGTTTGAAGGTGAAATATTTTAAATTATGCCATAAAGAAAATACTGTATTTGTATAAAATTTCCAAAATTGTATCATCAATAAATAGAGACATTGTTTTATATAGCTCTACTTGTTGCATTGTTGTGATTAGAATTGTTGAATATTAGAGGGCGAAAGGTCATAACGCAACTGTTATTTGGGTGCAGATAAAAGCGGAGAGTGAGTTTTTTTATGAATGAGTATGTTTCTAGTAATTGAGGTCATGCTCTATCGCTCCGACCATTGTTGTTTCATTTTATAGAGGTTGTTTCAATAGACACTGATAGTGTTTTTTTAAACGACGTTTTATTTCACAGTATGATGACGTATCTACTTCATCAAATTAAGCTCCGTTTAACAAGCAAACAAGTTTGTCAAGTCTTCTGAGCTTATGTTAATATAGTTACTATATTGTTTATGTCTATATTACACTTAATAAAATTTGGGATCGACGTAAACCATAGTATGACTTTTTAAACAAAAATACGATGTTCTTATTGCGTTGTTTGGTAAAAAATCATCAATTAGAATATGATGTGTATCGCTACTATTAGTTACGTTGTTTAAGTCAAATGCATATTTTATTTACGTCGGGCATATCAGAAGCCACCCACCAACCCGCATTGGACCTGCGTGTTGGGATACGGTCTAAAACCCCCTAATGAATAAGGGGTGTTTTAGGGGAGGCCTATGTCCAGCAGTGGGCTATCACAGGCTGATGATGAAAAAATGAATGATAAATATCAGAAGCTGACCTCATCATAGTCTAGCAACATCGTTTGATAAAATATTTTAAACCAGCTGAATATAAATATAATCTTTATCATTACATGCGTCGGATGGGCATGTTAAAGTCGGTCCACCCACCAACCCGCATTGGACCAGCCTGGTGAGATACAATTCCCTCTAATGGAGAAGGCTTGCATTAGGGAGGCTTATGTTCAGCAGTGGACTAAAACAGGCTGATGATGATGATGACGTACGTTAAAAGCGTGCCGCGTTAACCATACGAACGGAGCTTTTAACAATCGTTGCACAGGCTTGCTGATAATGATTCTGATAACTTATCGAGGAATGTAGAAGTGAGCTTAGATAAGCCAATGTGTGCGTCACATAAATGTATGGTAATGACTTAAATGCAATGAATTATTTTTGTTTGTTAAAAGTTACGGAAGTCCCTTTTTTTGAAGGCAATCCACAAAATATATATTTTTTTTATAAATATATAAACCTTTACGTCTTAAATGTTAACAATTACAAAATTTATGACATCATTCAACCTAAGACCGTTTATCAACAAAAGCATTACCGGTCTAAACTAGATTAGATTAAATATACTAACTACATAATTAAAAGAAAAAGCATGTTTTGTTACGCAATACACTTATCTTACTTATAATTACTTCACAATTATTACTAATTACAATATATATGATAATCATATGATATATAGTTTTACAACAGAACGGCGCCATGTTTTATGTTGTTAAGAATATAGTAAATGATGTTTATATTTAAAATTAAAAATTGTCTCAAAAGTTACTGTACTGACGCTTCAACGTATTTAAACGATTATTTATTACTTTCATAACTATAAAAAAGGCGGAGTACCGTATTATCTACATTATCTACCAATCAACCTGCAGGTAGTTTAGAGAGAAAATCTTAGGTGCATGAATAAAGAATACATAGAAGATATTAAATTAAAAAAAATATTCAGTGGTAATTAAATTATATAAATACAATACGTAAATATCAGCCTGTGTTACTCCACTGCTGGACATATGCCTCCCCTAATGTACGGCATTTCCATTAGAGGGTTTTTGGACTGTAATTCTCAACGCTGGTCTAATGCGGGTTGGTGGGTGGACCGACTTTTTACTTGCCCATCCGACGCATGGATCATCTTACTGTTCACAACAACGATAACACAGAGTTGTTTCCTCGCGGGATTGTAACCCACGACCTACGGTTTATAAAGCAAGGGCCAATACCGCTTAAAATGTAAATAAAAAAATATAAAATACATAATGATAAATAAATCTTATAATGAATTTGATCTAAAAGGCCTGTAGAAATGGAACTAACAGCTCAGAGGCTGAATCAGAGGAATTCTTTCTTCATGAAAATACTTGATATTAATGTAAATTGTGATTTCTGACAAGTGACACAAAAATATTTCAACTGATCCTGAAAAAAAATAATTGTATTATAAAACGCCGAAGGCAAATCTTTAAACACGGAAATTGTTATTACTAAAACGTCAGAAATATCTTTATTGTAATTTAACCTATTTATTTGATTGGACGTCGCTTAAAGTTTAAAAAAAAAGGTTATGTAGTAGTAAACAAAAACTTATTACGTTCATTTGCTAAAATAACCCGTTGTGTAAAATAACGTAAGGTATGTATACATTACAAACTTTTCAATTGGACACCGTTAAAATAAGTTAAAACTGGTATTATTGAACTGATCTTAATTAAAACTAGTAGTAAATGAGTGATGGAATTATTTGGTGAATAGTTGGTATCGTATTTGTTTTGGTAATATAGACTGAAACAAATCTTTGTGTCGAAGCGGAGTGATGCAATGTTTGCACAAACGACGCCCTGATGCAGCGGCGGACGAAATGTTTACGACAACTCGAGCAACAGGCTTACCGACTAATTCTTTCAAATAGCTGTAGTACATTGATAACAGATTATTATAATAGATACTTGTTAAGAATACCATTATTTATGTACCCTAAGATTCAATCGAAACAAAATCTGCCTCTGTTTGTGTTTATCACGCACTCAAGTTGGTCTTACGAATAATATGGGTCTTAATACCATACTTTTTTGCACTGATGAAGCAACAAATAACAATATATCAGACCAAAATCTATTCAAAAAGCGGAATGTATTTTTCGTTTTCATTTGCGGTCAAATGAATTGTTAACGAGATTTTGACGAGTTAACAATCATGTATTCAAATAGTTGACCTGGAATTCATTTTCACGATGTTTTGGGGTAAAATATTGACTATAACTAATCACTTCGATGTCGATTGGCGTTTAGTTGAGGTTTTGCGGCAGAAAGCAATCATGATACTTTTATACTTTTTGACGCCATAAAAGCATACAGTGAATAAGTTACATTATATATTCCGAATCTTATTCTACCCTGGTATTATTATACGTTGGCATAACAGCGTCTGGAGCGCAATTGATTAATTTATTTATTTATATTTATATACTTAATGCCTAAGGCATTTTCTAACAGCCAACCTTAGGGTGGTTCAGAGATGTCAATATGGGTGCACAAAAATTATCAAAGAAAAAAACAGTTTCAAACGAAAAAAAAATTAACTCAATAATATGGAAATATAAACTTTATATAAATAAACAAACATATAAATAAATAATATAACATAATATATAAAGAAATAGTTTATAAAATAAATACATAATATAACATATATACTCATAAAGTTGATACAGAGATATTCTACAGACGATGCATCCAAAAGGTATTTGTGGTCTTTTTTTTAAATTCGAGAAATGTCTTACTCTACGAGTCCGTTATTAGAGCTGTGTCCCATCGGGTGTTCGTGTTATTATTGACTTCAGATAGCGTCTGAACTTGGGAGCAATCGTTATCAGGCGTCAGCATTATCTAAGTCAGCGGTTTTGTGCTGTAAGTTCGTTCGGGTTGGAATGCGCAGGTCATACAGTGACATGGTAAGTTAGAGATGTTTTGATAACTATTCATAAGTACCTACCAAGTATTAATTCGGCTTGTCATCTTTCCAAATATGGATAACTAAACCAAGCCTTATTTTACCCAGTAGAAATAAATGAATACACAGGATTGGTCAAAGATTACGTAGGTATACTGGCATATATAAAGATATACTGGTTTACGTAAAATAAGTACAAAAGGAACATAAAAATCAGTTAAGTGCTATTTTAATTAGAGGGGTAAACATCTGTACTAACAAATTTTTTGCATTCATTAAGAATTAAGTATAATTTACATACATAAGGTAAACAATAACAATATTTTATTATTAACTAGTAGTAATGATAGAACTCGCGTATATTATTTTAACAAAATTCTTAACCAAATGACATACTGAATTTTTCTTTATATTCAGTAGCCGATTTGAGAGCTTTTCAAATTGAAAGCTGACATAAGCTCATTTCAATTAAACGCGATGAAACTGCGATATTTATCATATAACCAGAAATATGGGATTTGTTTAAAATACAGTTTAAAAACTGCAGCGTACATAAAGGCTTCCGTAGATATTCTTACTCTTAAGACGTTGTTTACTAATGAATGAGGCCATTAGTTGAGAAGGACGTTCACCTAATGATAGGTAATCCTGCTAATAAGAAGGGCAGCGAATACAACACTAGCAACATAACTAACTTTCCTTTAATTATACTCAATTAATCAAAATCAATCAATCAACAGCCTCTGATAGTCCACTGCTGGACATAGGCCTCCCCTAATACACCCCTATCCATTAGGGGGTTTAGACCGTATCCCACCACGCTGGTCTAATGCGGGTTGGTGGTGGACCGACTTTTACATCCACGACGCATAGATCATCTTACTTTCCAGACAATTGGGTGATCGGCCCAAATTGTCCTATCCCACTTGGAAACAACAATGAAAATTTGTTGAGTCCCCGCAGGATTCGAACCCACGACCTCTGGTTTCTAAGGCACATGCCAATACCACTAGGCTACGGAGGCAGCCTAATAATACTAGCGCAATTTATTAATTATACTAGCGCACTTTAAACCGGAACACAGTAAAGTTCAAACAATACATCTTTGCGAAAAGAGTTCTGTGCTGGTACTAATCTGTTCTCTTTCCTGTTAAAAGAGGGTGTTATAACCGTTCACTTTACTGTTTTTATTGAATAAAACGTAACATATTAAACAAATATTGAATACATTACTGTATAAACACATTTTCAGTAAACGTTCCTGGCGTGTGTACTGTATATTATTATAATTTGACATTGCCCGCCATTTTGTCTTAATTAAAAAAAATGTTTTAAGTAAAACTAAGTGCTTATGCTTTTAATTTTTAATGTTGTACATTAACATAAATGCATAATAATTTAGTTACCGAGAAAATAATTTATATACATAAAAAATATATATTCATTAAAACCAAACATAAATCTGTAAGTAAAATGTAAGGAAATTTCTATGGTAAAGGTTTTTGAACAAAGGCGAACTTAGACTATTTCCAAACACGTAAGTATATGAATCCTCCTTTGTTATTACATACTATTCAAGTTTACAGCAGACTTTACTCAGAATTATCTCAGCAAATACTAAGCTATGAGTAAATAAAGTGAAATGCATTAAATTTATCCTTTCGGCATACCAAGCAACGAAAGAATTAGGATTAATCTATTAATCTGAATTATTTTCTGTTACACTAGTACGACGAAGCAAAAGAAAGATTAAAAATATATTGGTAATATACGATTTACATAAAAAGATACGTACATTATTGAACAGCAATAAACACAAGCGATCTCAATAAAATCACGACACAAACTGTGTAATCGTATTACGATTATTATGTTTATAATGGACGATAATATGGTAATTTTCAAGTTCTATGTCACACGGAACACCGGTGTATCAAGTTCAGGTTTTATAGATCAGGAATCGACGACCAAAACAATGCCAGTTACGATTCGATACGGTTTTGTTTGAGGGGTAAGGCAATTTTCGCATATAAAAGATACGAATTCAAGAGTAAATAAACTGTTGGAAATTTGTTTAAAGCATTCGATGAAGTTTATAATAATAATATTTATTCCATTCAGATAACAAGGATCCATTGAACAATAATTTAAGTTACACTATTTTTTTTTTACTTTATACATGTTATTGAATAAAAGTCCTTTTATTCAATAATGTGTAGTGTTCGCGTAAACAAAAGAATTAATCACTTTATATATGTATATTATATATGACATAAAAAATATTAAACATACATGAGTTAAATAAAATCTAGAAAAACAATGTGTGTAAACACAATAATTTGGTGTCATTTTGTTGCTCGTTTACATAAAATTCAATATCCTTACAGATCAGGTATAAGGCCATAAATAGTTTATTTTTATTATATATTTAAAAAAAAACTGAATAAAGGTGGTCGTAAGTTCTTATAGTTTTATTTACTGTTTAAATGAGTTGTTCAAAAGAGGTTCTTTATTAACAAAACAAAATAACTGATAATGCTTTTGCAATGCTATGACATAACTCGTACTTGGTCACCAAAAGAAATAAAAAAGAGCAATTTCGAATGACAGTTATAGCATAGTATTAATAATTATAGTATTTAAAAATTAACATTTTAAAGGTATGCCGTAATTAATGCTTATTTTCGATTTTTTTTTAACGAAAGAAGTGCATGTTAATTATAAAACGAAAATCGGTAATATACAAAATTATTTAAAAAATGTGATAGAGATAAGCATTGGATGACAGATTTTGATAAGTTTTATGATACATACATTATATATTGGTTCAGGTTGCTTTCGCTAAAGCAAAATATATATAAGCCGATGGAAAAAGTGTGATTTTGTCTTTTGTGTACGATAGCCGATATATACGCTGTAATTTTATGAAGGCACTGGCAAGTAATAATACTGTATCAATTTAAAAAAATCTAAACCCTAGCAAAATCACACATGAAATTTAAGTGACAAAACGCTGTAATTGGATTAATCATGAGGAGATTTAGTATGTTGAAATTTAGTATATACGTAGATTAGATTTAAGGAAAGAAAAAAAGGCCACTTAATATGACGAAAAAAGTGGTTGAAAGGGTTGGAATTGGGGCTGAAATTTCATATAGGAATTCGTTTGGTGGTGTACCATGAAATTTTTTGTGTCTAATTATTGTGTCTATACATTTAATAAACTTGATTTATAGTACATACACTTTTCTATTCAACGCGTACGAAGACGCGGGTACCAGCTAGTGTTATCATATAGTCATCGCAACCTTCCCTATCTAACTCTTAAGCTATATCGAAGCATGTAGATCTATTAAACTGAATGTCTTATTATAAATATGAATATTTTACAACAAAGTGTCCAGTCATTGCGCTATGTTTATTAATTTTATATGACTCTTAATACAGCTTATAATAAATTAATGTTGCTGTACGTTATGGTCACGTGGATAATTAACATTCGTGAATAAACATTGTTTTGAGTATGTATTATTCGTAATTTTATTTAGAATTAACGTACGTATGTAGCCATTGATAAGAAATTTTGTGTTGTAATTGAAATGAAAAGAAAAACTCATACTTACTATACGTACTGATAGCAAAATGTGATCTACGTCAACGTGGAATTTTATTTAAACAAGAACAAGCAATGCCGTTTGAAGGTTTTTGAATTTAAGATTTTCTCTTTTTACGCGGTTAACTTAAATAAATCATTAAAGTTAATATTCTAGTTATCAACTGACGGTTATGATCAGGTTTCTCGTTTGATTTATATACACGAGTGAACGATAATTAAGTGCAATAACTTTTCTGCGCCGTTTTGCGGACGTTTATATAATTAAGGTACTGAAAGCAATTTTAAAATTGTCTTTTTATGTTCTTTATATTAAAGGTTCACTGTAGAGAAATAAGTATATGACAATGTTATACTAGATTAATAAGCATATTTTGCCTTGAACTTTTACATTAAAGCAATAACAATTGAACAATATTAGAAACTTAACCATTTTCTAATTAATTGCAGCCGACGTTTTCCTTTTTGCGTGTAGTACAAATCAGAAGATGATTTTGAATAAGTTATGATTGAACTTTATATATTTGACAATATATATCAAGTGCTTTTTCATGTAAAGGTTGATATACGAGCCGGTTGTCTCGGCCTATTTAATGCAATAAGTCGTTGCATTGCATATGAAATGTCAAACTTTAAAAGGACTTGTCGTATGCCTTCCGAACTGTATAATAAGAAAATGTATAACCAATAAATTATTTTATAATAAAAAATTAACAATTATCTATAAGGCTTTTTGATAAAACCATATTATGTTAATACATTTTCACGTACAAGTTATGGCGGTTATTCGATTATTTAATGAGTGTGAATCCTGGAGGCATACTTATAGCGTATTTTCACAAATAACCTACGGCTTACGCATAATAGGGATCAGAAATTAATTAACAGGAAATCAACATTTGTATATTTTACTTTTCAAGGCCAAACATGAATCGAAACTATTAACTTACCTATAAATTATTATAGTTTTAATACAGTAGTATAATAAAACAAGCTAGTTAGTATTTTAAGCAGACTATTTATTATAGCTGTTACTCATAACGAACGTATAAACGTTGACGTTACCAGTTAAGGAAAATAATAACGTTTCTCTAGCCCGGTTAATGGGTTTTAAGATGAAATATCAGAAATCCCAATGCGATATAAGCAACGTTTATCCAGGAATGTTGTCACAGCTACTTTCCACGTCTCGTTTGAATCAAGTGGCAGTGTGATTATAAACTTATAAATAACTCGAGATGTACAATTAATCCTTGTATGGTTGGAGTTTCTTCGATATGGAATACTAACATGTTCGTTTTCGATGGAGGATTACAGCTTTCTTAAATGCATTTACGATCGAGTAAGTATGTTACAGCATTCAATATGAATTGAATGACACTCAAGTTCAGCATTTTTGACGATGATGTCGATATCATTAACCGTTTTCGGTTCAGTAGGAGCAAAATTAGTTTAATTTGAAAGGTATAGTTCTAAATGTTACTTCTATAAGCAAACGCATTGTTACTAAACGCAATGCTGAGAGAAGCTTCGACTTTTAACTAACGGTTTTTAAGGCATTGTCCTCTATCCGAAAAAGTTTAAATAAATTCACAAAAGCATTTAATTATAATTATACGCGCTCTCACACTTAAACAGTAAACTACTATTAAGGAAAAGTGTATAATTATAAGCAAAGCGAATATCGTGTTATAAACTCATTCATATATACCTCTTTATACAGTCCACTGCTGGACATATATATAGGCCTCCCCTGATGTACGCCTTCCAAAACCCCCTAATGGGGTTTTAATACGGTATCCCACCACGCTGGTCCAATGCGAGTGGATCGACTTTTTAAATGCCCATCTGACGCAAGGATTATCTTACTATTCAGACGATTGGGTGATCGGCCAAAATTGTACTAGCCAACTAGAAAACAAATTAGAAAAGTAGTTGAGTTCCGCTGGATTCGAACCCGTGACCTCCGGTTTCTAAAGCCTATACCACTAGGCTACTGAGGCAGGCTTGCACATATAAGTGTAAATGTAACTTCTATCCCGCAGCTGTTGTGTTCAATAATTGTTTACAAACAGTCCCGAGGCCTAGGATTTTTAAAGCCGTTATAGCGTCTCTAGATTGTGATCAAACGATTGGACTACAGATTGCTTAATAAATCTATAATAAAACGAAGGGACTCTGTAATAAAAATATTCTGAAAAACGGGCCCCGATTTTTATCGAACACATCATGCAGCAAGTCGCTGTCTGGAGATCATTGTAGGGCAAATTGAGCGCAGACGTGTGCAAGGAAAAACCTAAGCGAGTCAAATTAAAGATATAATTTTAATTTACACAGCCTAACGTTAAACACTAATGGCGCCAGAAGCGTACGCGTTCTTACCGGCGGCCATGTTTAATCCCCACGCGATTTTTACCCAATCAGAGTACTCCGTTGTAAAATTTAGTTTATGTTAATTCTATATCTTATTTAGCTGACACGTGGTCTGACACATTAAAGAAGTGCTGTAGGCAGCAAAGGCAATGTAAATGCACACAATAATAATTATAACTAACATTCCACTACTTTTGCGAATACTTAAAATGTTATTTTAAACCCTATCTATGCGATAGCGTTGTTAATTCTTTTTATTGTACGAAAAGTAATTATTCGCCATTATATAAGCGTTGAATTGGCTAAACACAAATTATCAACGTACTTAAGGTTTTTTTTGTTAATACAGTATTGTGTCATATAATATACTTTGGAAACAGCTGTGAATTAGAATACTAGGTAGTCGTTTAAATTAGTGCGTCTCATTATTTTAAACGTGTATTGCAATAACTTTCTCGTTAAACATTTTGTAGTTCTATATTTTATAAATTACACTCGGAAATGTCAAACATGTATGATCTATTTTAAAGTTATGACGATAAACACAACGTATTAAAACTATGTCAGACATTACTTAAAATAGGTTCTTCCGATTTTTGCTTATCAATCAATTACAGTCGGAGAAGAAATGTTCGACATCGGGATCTTTTTTAAAATATATTGACAGACATAACCACAGGCATGACTTAGTGTACAAAGGTGAGTGCGTATAGTACCTTCGAAGCAGGTTTCTTGGCCGGTAAAATTTTCCACTGTCGCCGGTCACATGACATTTGAACAGGTGCGGCGTCTTGGAAACGCATAAGTCGCCACCAAATACGTTCGAATCGGTGTTTTATTTTCTTGTTTTGCCATCATATATTTGTTTGCGCCAGTAGTACAGTTCTTACGAGATCCACAACTGCTGCGTGTTCTAAATTTAAAATAATGTACGTTTTCAAAAAAGATCTATGGTTCAGTCGAATAAGACTTTTTTTTGACTCGGATGTTATGCTTTCAGATTCTTGTCTTTGGTAAGCTTCATCTAACACAGAGTTTGCGGGAAACTCCCGTTCCCACAAACTAGGTTCAAATAAGACTTGGAATAGTAAACAGAGTATCCCATAGCAACGAGTTAGTGTCATACGTCTATGGTTAGTATTGATGTCAAATGTCACCGAGAAATCAAATGTCAATTTAGACAATTGAGTTACTGTTGAAAAATAACAGTAAATATCAAATCCACTAATTTACGGATTTTTCGCGATAGTTATGTATATTTATTCCCGACGTTTCGGACTCTGTCCGACTTTCCAATCACGGGCATACACAGAAACGTCAGGAATTAAATAATTAACGCATAAAATCCGTAAATTTACGGATTTGATATGTATAACTAATAGCGTAAATAAAATAAATAATTAAATAACAATACGATACGTGCAACGCCGCTTTGTTGCTATGGTGTATAACTTAACTAAGTTGGTTTATATCTTAACCAACTCTAAATTTGCTTAACTATTACTATGAATTTATTTTTGCTGTATTAGAAAAATGTTAACTGTCCATGATTGTATAAAACATTTACAAACGCTATAGTCAAACTCTACTGGTTTATGGACTTAACATGTACATACCAATAATTTTAGGTAGTGTATACTTGCGAAGATTAAATAAAATTACCTCATCGCACTTGTGATTGTTCGATGAGCAAATGATGGACCCATTAGTAGTGTTTGAATATTAGCTTTTTTTTGGAAATCGACTAATTCCGAGAGCAGACCATATTGGTATATTACAAGTAACTTCAAAAGAATCCCGGCATCGATGTGTAAACCACAAAAATGGAACAATATTCTAGAGCTTTTAGTATTTTCGATCAAAAAAATACAACGATACATATACTTTTCTTATCCTTGTTTAAATATATTTTAAATTTTATTTATCTAAGTAATGAAGGCGAGCATTACAGGAGGCTTATGTCCAACAGTGGGATAGCACAGGTTGACAATGATGAAGTATTACTTTGTTTATAACCAATATGATATTGATTATTATTTCGCCAACGAGCTACCATCTCAGTTTACTAAGTTATTGTGACACCTAGTTATGACATTAACAGTTTTGATATAAACGGTTACTTTGACTAGTTTTAGCTTAATAATGTGTATTTTTGCACGAGTCACAACTTTGCCAAATATACATAACAATGTTTATTTGGTCTAATGTTATTAATGTTTAATCGCATATAAGGAAAATCAGGCTGGTTTTTGTTGCAATAACAAGCAATCGTTACCCTTATTATGTTTTAATAATTTATTTAATTAAGATCGACTACGCGTAATATAAATAATGTGTTTTGTGGCAATCATTTACATTGTTTATAAATATATTAAAAATTTACGACCATCGACTTAAGTGACGGAGACAGGATTTCAAAAAGTTTCCTATCTCTATTATCATATAGTCTGTATTATCCATATGTGAAGATATAGAAGTACTATCTTTCCTTAACGCATGCTATTTGTTCCCTCAACAGTACTGATTTCATGAATTAGGTAAGTAGGTAATCTTTAATGACGCAAACGCCTTATTTTACGGTTTAATATAGATAAGTTATTTTTCGTTTACAAAAGTTACATCACATTCAGATAAGTGACGAGTTAGTAAGCGCCATCAATAAAAGTGATTAACTAGATTACCCCCTGCTTGCATTAGGAGGGTAAAATAACACGAGGGTACGTTTCATTAAGAGATTTTATAAATGTATGAGCAAGGGATTTCCCTGTCTTGCGCCATACAGTTGTGTTCTTATTAAACGTAAAACCGAAATTAAGGTTACGACAGAAAATATTAAAATTTCAAAGAAAAGTTTTACAGATTCGACGCTGAGTGGGTCACAACTTTTAGGCTATATAAAGTTCTTAATTATAGCTCTTACGACAATCATATTTGTTAAAAATAATACAAGCTATCATGAATACCATTTATATTAAAAATAACTTCCAATAGAAAAGACAAATATTTGTTTATATTTACGTTACGAACGTTTTTACTATAATAGATTTTTTTACTGAATGCCTACCTCTTTAATTCTAATTTTCTTAATCACCTGAAGATTGATGGGATTAAAACCTATCAGCATTAAGTCCGTCTTTGTACCTTTTTAGTGTATTAAAAATAAATTAAAACATTGGACTCTACATGACGTTTTAAACTTTATTATATTTAAGTATTGTGATTTAACAAAACTGTCTTATTTTTGTTCGTACATTTGGGCCGAAGCATCAAAAGCTTCTTCGTTAACGGACAATATGAGTCGATTGCCCTCAATATGCAAGAATCTTGTAATCCAATAAGCAACAGCATAAATACCGTATAGTAAATCTCACGCAACGTTCCCGACAGTCATCTGAAGAGCTATTTTAACTAACTTACCTTAATATCAATAATTTCAAAATATTGTATTAGCATTTTTTTACATAGCTTTAGAATCATGACGACATCTATGGCGCAATTTTATGATATTATTACAATACTTTTATTGTAATTTCCTTCAAATTAAACCAAAAAAATATAGGTTTTTCTGATCTTTATGCTTAACATTATTTTTCGAATCCGTGAACGGAACACGCTTTAAGTTTTTTTATAACAATTTCATAATCTGTAAATATATATGTTCTCTATTAAAGTGTTATAATTTACGAATACCTATAATTTGTCAATTTAAGTTGCACAATATGAAAACATCCCATGTAACAGAACATTTTATACCGAATTCTCGATCATTAACAAGCGATATCGGTGACCGTTTGTACCATATTATTCACGGTACAGGACGATAAATTGAATGAACCATTCACACCCCAATAACGTTGGCGCCAAACGTTGAGCGGCACTTTTTAGGTTAGGGATCGACACTTCCTAGAAATTGTTGAATGGTTGTATCCCTAAATATTTGTCTTCCAATGGAATATCCCCATGGAGGGCTATAAATTATACGGAGTGTGGGAAAAAGGCGGGAGTGAGTTCTGTAAATTAGTGTGTTTCTTTTGTATGCAACGAAAAAAGTTTTCTTTGTAACATAACTTAGGTTGGTATTAATATTTAGCTTCTGAGAAACTGTAAGCTTTCTACGTTTTTTTCGAAATGGCGTTAGATTTTTGAAAAGTTACAATAACATGGTATATTAAATGATATAAATAACACCAAAATTATTAATTCAATAAAAGCAGTGATGTAGCACAAATATATAAATATTACGGATATATTATTTGAATTTTTATTTATTACTTCTACTGGTTTATATAAGCTAATTGGATCAAATTATTTTAAAACATGCGTAATATGTAAATGAATTTGTAAATGTATAATTTTTATATTTATTTAGAATATTATCATTAATGTATTCTATAATATAAAGAATTATAAAACCTTAAAGAATTCGTAAGGCGCAATAATGACCCAAGGTAAAAGACGCCTTCCTGGAAGTCGGTTCTAATACCATTACAAATACGTCAAGCCGCAGTGTAATGCCGAAATACCAGGTAAGTCCTGTTCAAACATAAAAAAATCCGTATTATCTCAGTAGGTCGCATCACCGCTGATAAATGGTCACGATAGGAATTTAGCCTCTTGTTATCTTCAACTGGTTAGTAACTTTAAGATCATTTTAAAATATTAAACTTAATTTTGAATTACTAATTTTATATTTAGTTGAATATCATAAGTCAAAATAAGAAGTAAAAGTTCATGGCGTATTACCAAGTAAATACATACCTGAATGGTTATACTCATATAAATACTCATAACACATGTCATTGCCATGAATACTATAAGTCTGCTCAAACATAATAAACCCATTGATTTGATCTCTAGTGACCTTCCTGGCTGATAAAGTACAATTTACGTCTAGTTTTAAGTAGTAAGACAACGGAATATTTTCAGATATAAAGCGATAATATTTAGGGACTATTGTCAAAAATAAGTGAACAGCTAAAAGTAGCGTTCAATGAAGCGATGGAATTTATGTAAGCAAATTGAAATATCATGTGTTAATGGCGCCAATAATGTTGGATAAAGTCTTCGTAGAAAAGATTCTACGTTTTATTGGCTTTAGGCTTTATAAAAGTTGGTCCTTTGAAGTTATTTAATTATTATATTCGAAATATATCATCTATTTTTTCTATTTCACATTTTTTTTGGACTTAATGAATAATAATCACATATATCAAGTAATTAAAAAACTATTCTAATAAAACGTACATCTGCAGGTAATGTTTAATTTGTTTACATTCAATATTTAGTTTTCAGAGTTCTCCTTTGCAAAAATTTAAAAAGTAAAGAGTGTTTTTTATTTTATTGTATGCCAGTAAGAATGCCGAATCATTTTTGTAGTAAATAAAGAAAATAAATAAATCTTACTTTGGTTTTTGTTTTATTTTTTTCGGTTTTTTTTTCGTTATTAAAATATCGATCAAATTTTAAAAGATTTTCTTCAAAAACATTTTAACATATGCAATATTGCTACAACCGCTTTGCTGATACGTAAACGAGGTTTTTGCGCAAATCAACGTTTCGGGTGTAAATTTTTTTCCGCATGTTTAAACTATTATCGCCCGCATGTTCGCATTGGCAAATGCAACTCTCTAATTATCCGAGGGTCAAACTGTTGGTCGATTAAACTGAAAACGATTCCGATGTTTTCGAATAAGAAGTCGATGTGTACTGGCCGATAGTGCTATCTGTGAGTTGAATATTTATAAAGCAGAAAAAAAAAACACTGGCCGCAAACACTTGAGCAATTTCGTCGCTAAAAAACAAATGAACTCTCTGAAGGTCGATTTTAACGCCCCCCGTACATTAGGTTTGACCTTCAAAGAGTTCATTTATTATCATTATTCAACATTTAGGTGCGTTGTTTTAAATTGTTCTTTTGTATGTTTATTACTAGCTTTAAACATAAAAGACATGTGGAGCGACTTTATGAACGTTTATTGAAAAAATATTACAATGAGAATGAATTTTAATATAATAGCTGTATTTCAAAGATAATTAAATTTTCAGAAAAATATTCTTCGCTAGAGACGTGTAAATGAAAGATATTACCATTATTTTTAATGAAGCTTAAAAACAATTTTAAAAACAATTTTTTAAAACAATTTTTAATGTATAACTTTTGCGCTACTTTTTTTTAAATTTTTTATAAAGTTATTTGTATGTTTTTCTCTTATGCTGCATAAGTTAATTAGTATCTTATTATTTCTGATGAATAATAAACGTTGCTTTAATTTAGTCCTATTCTTTGGTGCTTTTGTCATTCCTTAAAAAATAAAGTAACTGCAATTGATAAAAGGTGAGTGCAGTAGTGCAAACATATGAAGTACGTATCAAACCTAGTGCATGCCCCACTTGGACAAATTTAAATATGTTTTACAGTGATTCCAGTGTCATCAGATCTCGTGACATTTCAGACAATAACCGGCCGAAGGAACACTTCCTCGTCGCATCCGTACAAAGTGCGGACACACCCGCACAATTCAGAGAGCAATGTTATTTTTTAAAACACTGCATCAAAAGGAGGCAACTACATTTCATTCTCTTCTACAGCTTCCACTATCTATTTGTACAGTGCTATGCTAAATTCACACGCATCATGTGAAGATCATGCTCGTCGCTCTAGCTTTTCTAAAGTCTTCATGAAGTTTTTTTCTACGACGTCAGTCAGTTTCCTGGTTAACGGAAGGATTCTTTTGAGTTTTTGATATGTTTAGGAAAATTTAAAAAGTGTCCGTAATAGTTAAATTGATATTTGCTTACGGAACTAGTTTAACACATGATTTTACGACTTAGGGATCTTCGTTCGTTTAGTCAATTGGCAAAAACGACTCAAATTATCGTTTATCTTCGGGAATTATTAAGTCTTACTTCTTCCGACAATGAGACTCGAAGAACAATGACTTATTTTATGGGGCAATGTATACGCTTTTACAACGAAATGTCAGAAAACGTTCAGCTTTTGTCTGTTAATAATTTTAAGAAAGTTAAGGAACATTTGTGTGTGAAAGCTTATTACTGCTGTAATGACTAAATTAATGATAACACACTCTGGTAATGAATTGTTCGCTCCAGGCTATTTAAATCTGAGATTTTTTTCGGATTGAATGTTGTATTGTTTTTTTATTTTGTAAAGAATTTATTTTAAAAGTAAAAAAAAAAGATCCGCTGAGTTTCTTACGCCGGTTCTTCTCAGGTCAGGACCTTTGCGAACCAGTGATAGATTAATTGATGATCAAAAAGAGAGTGCAATGCCTCTATATTCAATAAAGATATTTAACTTTGACTTTTACTCAGCTGGTTGTCCGTGGCATGACTAACTCATGACTTCTAAACCATAGCCTAAATAGAAAACAGAATTAATGTAATCTTCGTGTATCTAACTACAACGACGGGAAAAACTTTGTGTATATTAAAAGTTTATTTTCTCCGTTATATACCTTTATTAATAATAAAATTAAATATAATAAAAGTTATGATCATAATATTTAAATTTTTTAATTGTTTTTTCGGCTCTGGTGAACAATTTTATTATTTTCAGTTATGAAATTTCTGTTTTAATGCGTCGGTGTAAAAAACTGTCAAGGTTTTCATCAAATATCGCGAGTAGCAAAATGACTTGGGAGAGAAACCTATCGATACGCATTAATCATTTGTTAAAGAGAGTTTGATATTGATTGAATCATCATCGGCCTGTGTTAGTCCACTGCTGGACATGGGCCTCTCCTAATGCACGACTTCTCCATAAGGGGCACTTTGGTATCCCACCAAGCTGGTCCAATGCAGATTGGTGGATGAACCGACTTTTTACATGCCCATCCGACGCATTTAGTGAACGTTTATACAAAATCCTGATCTTATATAGTTTTTTTTTATACTCTGAACATGTTACAACAGAAGCTCGTCAAGTGTGCACGCGCCTTAAAACTTTCCCACTGGCTCGGTGGATTGTATCCGGCCTTATTCTTTTCTTAAATGCGCCCTTGAATTTGTATACTGATTATTCTTTTCTTGCGACCGACTATCGGCTATCAAACGGCAATTTTCTAGTTAAGAAGGTAATGAGTTTGTGCCGCTTTGCGACAACAGAGGAATTTGTTCTCGACTCGCTTTACTCTTATGATGATAACGGCGCTCATTATAGTGCACGTTATGTTAATTGTTTTCTTTAAACGAGACAGTGAACTTATTACGTCATCAGGACGCTTCTAGATTTATTTGGATAAACTCAATTACTGTATGTGAATATATGTTAATTAGTAATGCTTTTGTAACACGGTATAAATATTTGAGTTGAATAGCAAGCGCTCAGATAATATCTGTGCAAATAAATAAAAATGAAGTGTCTTTCTGTGGCATTAAAACAACTGTTAAGTTAACCGATACATATAAAAAGAAACATTTTTTGATCAATAAAAATTTTAGATTTTTTTTGTATTTTACCACGCGGACAAAGTCGCGCGCAACAGCGAGCCTAGAAAAAATCCGTTCCGAAATTGGTAACGGACACGCGGAAGCACAGCGTAGCGTCATTTATTCCAAATGTATTCATAAATATTAATTTGTCCACATTCCCGGGCGTTTCGTATCGAAATGTTCGTTAATGCTAATTGTGGCTTTTTCACGGCCCCCGAGTCGTGAGCTGAAGCGACTTTATTGCATATTTAAAATTTATCTCTCTCGGCTAATAACCGTGGGACATTCACACCGTCGTATATCTGAAACTCGAGAATGAGGCTTAGAATGTAGGTGCGAACGGTAGGGCCGAAAATAGCGACGGCCGCGCATCGCGCGCCTCCTGCCGTTCGAAAATAAACTTAGTGTCCAATCGCAAATCTAGGCATCACTCACCCGAAACACAGGCTCCGGGGAAAGCCTACTGAGCGCCAATTCCGCCAATCTGAAACGGACCTTCACCAATTCAAATTCCGAATGCTCCGTAGTGCCGGCTTATTAGCATACACGCGAATGCGTTCGAGTCACACTCCCGCGCTTTTTAATTTTTCTCTCTCTTTCTCTGTAAACCGGAACGTGTTCGTTTTTTAAACTGTCGGACAGTACGTCACTAGTGCACAGATAAATAGATAGTTTGTTTTCTCCACGGTTCTATATTGAATTTCGAATGTTGACGTGTGCCACCGTCGCCGGCTGCGAGTGTACTGAACGGCGCCGGCGTCCGACCGCCATGTTTAAAGCACGCCGCGGTTAACTCGATAAAACAACTATTTTGTTACTATTTCAGCGCACGCCTCACAGCACGATGACTTCTCGATGTGAGCACTAAGTATTTAGCCAACATGTGTTTATAACAATTGAAATCATCAAACTCGACTGTCAGAAAACGTGGTAAAAAGGCCGGAGTTTTATTATTATCATTTATTTAGTTAGCGTGAATAGTATTTAACATAAAACTAAGCAAGATTTGGTTATTACTAATGTATGAAGTGCATATTTTAAACACGATACATGTTCAAATTCTAGGTAAGAAAAAAATATCATATATAAAAATCATCCCTTTTTCTCTTTATCAACAAATCTTAAAAACGTCTTAAAAGCAAGAACGAGCTTTAAATGATACTGATTTATGCGACTAAAGCGTCGAGGCGAATAGCACCTTCACCCGATGGTCAGTAAAACGCTCTGCCAAAAAGGAACGCAACGTAAGAAACCCCAAATCCGCTCGTCGTCCTAAGATGTTACGTCTCGTCTACCCAGTTATTACTATGTAAACGCTGGCCACGTTGCCCTTCAAACCGGAAGACAATATATAATATATTATACAAACAGTATGTTATATTTACTGCCTTCATAGACATAGATTTGGCTGAAGTAGGCATTACGTTGGGTCTACCCCAGCGTGAGCCTTACTAAATATTACAATTTACCAACGTAAATGCAGTGTTATGGTAGTGTCTTTGTATAATATAGGTACATGGTTAGTATTATAATTACCTATAATTACCTATAATAACCTTTGGCATTAAGTTTGGTCTTGTACTATATTTGTGCATAAAGTTTAATAAATATAATAAATAAATAAAACGCTATATAAAACTTCAAATTTAACCGGTTACCCGTGGGAAGTTATATATAGTTAATTTCCGTGTTCGAACCCTGGGTTACAGGGTTCAGAACGATCCCACGGGATCGACTAAGTGTCCTGAGATACCAAATGCCGCAAAGCAAAAAATGATATTACAAATTAAAAAACACAACGACAATGTAATTATAAAAGCCAAAAGTAGTAAAGTATTGCATAGTCTTCAAAAATAATTATGTACAAGTTTTATCTCAATGATGGTAACAATAGTTATTAGTATTACTCTTTACATCAGCAAAGATGATCATGTCTGAATCATTGCCAGTGGAATATTTATTATCATAGCGATAAACTATTAATTTGGTTTTAAAATATAAAATGTTAACACAGTTATTGTATTACGATCATTTGTCATGGCAACAATTAATTTTTTATCAATCATTGTATAAATCTAATCATTGATATTTTTTTGTTTTATAAATTGTGATTTAAACGATTTCTAAAACGATTTTTTTTCGTAATTTATCCCCCGTATTTTTCGCTTCAATAATTCATTGTCGTTTGACAACTTATGCTCCTTGGCTACATCTCTTTAAATTAATTATAGCTAATTAGTAAATGTAAGAAGTTAAATTAGCAAATCTTGGGATGAATTATAAAGATTTGTCTTATTGTTTAAAAAAAAAATTAATAATAAACGCCGGAAATTACTTCGGTAAGGATCGTAACAAATAACTTTTAATTACAATACAGTAACAGTAACCACTTGCATAAAATAAAAAACATAATCCATTATTTAAATTTGTTTAAACAATAAAATACGTTTAAAAAATAATTACACCTCATACTAATTTAATAACTTAATTTGCTATTGTTGAAAATTACGTCAAATATATCTAAATTAATTACTGATCATTCAAATGAAAGACGACGAGAAATAAAAATGCTTGAGCTATATGGCTTAAATGCACCATCGAGAGATACAACAATGGTCTGCTCATTTGTAAATAATCAATTTTTATCGAAATAAAGTTTTACTAACACCTTAAAATGAGTAGTTCCCTAAAGTTTAAACAGTTAACCCTTTTTTTAATGTTCGATACTATTTTTCCTATCGATAGGCCATCAAAGAGGAACCTTTGCAAATTAAAAACCTTATCAAATTAAGTTATGGTGGAATTTACATAAACAAATCATTTTTATTGTTTTCCGGACTCTTGTCTATGGTAAGCAACATCTTACACTCAATTACTAACGTTCCCTTGAACTAGGTGGACAACTTTTTGCGAAAAGTGTCACCGGTATTAACCAATGAGTGACGTTTACATTTACTTTGGCCGCATAAGAGTTTGCCATTCGATTTTGTTTATAACAATTAAAATATCTATGGCATAATTAATTATAAATAAATTTTGACAATTGAGAGGTCGAATCTTGAAACGGTTAATTTAATATTATTGTTGTTATTAAGCAAAGTCAATATAGAAGCAAGCAAGCTTTATTCAATATAGAAGCGTATTCTTATTGTTTGTGAAATAAACTATTACCAGTTCGGAAATGGCAGCCTTTCTTTTTTTTGCATAAATTATACAAAGAACAACATATTGTCACAATTTGAAATAGCCAGAAACGAACAGATGGTAATGAAACCAGGGTGTATTATCGTTTAAGTAATCATTGCATCAATAATATCTTTTAACAAACAAACGTTCCTTTACAACTTTTTAGAGGATAACAGATTTACATTTTTTTTGGAATAATGTTGTAATAGCGTATGCATTGTCCCATAAAGCTTTCTTTGTTCGCTGAGTCTTGTTTTTTGATGAACATGACGCTTATTCCTAGTATTTAAACTATGCGTATCACATAAGTATAGTATATTTTCAAATATGTATTGAGAAGAAACAGTCATTGATTCAAGTAAATCGAATTTTCTCAGCGTTGGAGAATTATAGGCTGATCATTCAATTGTTCATAAAAGGTAAAATAACGCTTTGCTGTGCAGGTACATAGAACGACTATTACAGCAAATTTTTGAGTATTTATCAGAGGAGCGCTTTATCATCAAAAGATTTAGCTTTATCGTCTGTAAGGGTCAGATGACAACCGCTCTACGTCAACGTACTTTGAGATAATTACTGTTGCATAAACTTACAATAACAAAATAGCAAGAAGTAGCATGTAATAAATTAAATAGTATGCATTTCACCGTTATCAATATTTGATTAACATTCTATTCGCGCTTTGATATAATTGATCAGTTTACTGACATACTATTTGGAGGGCAAAAAAATCAAGGCAAAAATATGGACGACGAGCTTGTATACGTTTTATAGTTAATTGACTTTGACATCAGATAAGTAACGTCGTCGGCAAATTGTAATGGTGTCGTTAGTATTATTTGGACCGTGAATTCGAATGTGTATTTTGGGGTTATCGTGCCGTCAAGAGCTAAAATATTTAAATTTCTGTTCGGTTTAAACTTTTAAATGCACCAACTTACCGTGGCAACCTTTTTATTAATAACGAATATTTGCAGCTAGTGTATTTTTGTTAATTTCAGTTGTTTTTTTTTTAAATATGTAGTAGATATACTCAGATGTATTATTATTTTATAAACCATTGGATAAAACAATATAAAGTGCATACAAGTTGAAGCATTCGGTAGTTAGTAGTAAAATACTGCTAGTGTTAAAAAAAATCACATTAACTTTTACAATTTGGCAAACAAAAAACTATTAAATAATTATTTGTATTATGTTTTCACAAACAAATAATTGATTAATTGATAAAAACTTATGTTTTCTTGCATTTTTTCTAAATAATTGACAAGCAAATCATTCATCAGTCCTGTTTATTTTTAAATATTACAACGATGTGTGACCAAAATATTCTGTTCATCATAACTACCTTTAGATATATTTAAGTTTGTGTTCATTTACTTCTACGATATTTAAACACAACTAAAAATTTATAAATTAAATTTGCGTGCGGAAATTAATGGGCTGGTCGTGACATCGTCATGAACTTTGCCGTTAGGGTACATTTTATAGGATCCGCATATTTCCGTGTCTTTTTTATTATTATTCCGCCATGTTAGTAAAAATATAGTACAAATGATAATTTATTTGTACGTAACGAGGTGACAATAAAAGTTTACCAGCTTAAGTCCTTACAACTATGAACGATGAATTTTTCTAATAATTTTTTTCCTATAAACTTATTTTATTCAAGGTCCGATTTGCGGATAATAATGGCAATGAATTTTGATTTCAAATATGATATCGTGATTTTATAGGTAATTATAAACTATATTATTCTTCTTCAATTGCAAATATATTACCTTCAAAAATCTTTAACACTGGAAGCGTTCATTTCTTAAAATGAAAGATAATTGTCCATCAGATTTATGTCGCAAATTTGCATTCTATAACACAAAGGGTATCATCATAGAATACTTGACTTGAATGTTACGATTTGGATTCTTAATCCAGACTTACACACAAGTTTAATATTTTTTCTTGCTCCTCTATTTAGTAAAAAGAACGCGTACATTTTCTATTATCTTGTCGAAAACAATATCCAATTGTCTGTTTCGATGTTTATCTATTATTATCCAATACACGATATGAATTTTAATCGGCGTAATGAATACACAAGAACATTACCTTTATGTTGTTTTGTGTCTTCACATTAAACATGTTAAATGTAATGTTGTTTTATAAAACGGAAGGGCACAATGTAATAGAAAGCGACTCTAACTTCCGGTTGCTTAAGTTCGTTCGATAATATGCATTCAAGTTTGTACCCACTTCCGTTCGATGTTTATTAGGATTAGTTTGTAAGGATCCTTCACATATATATATCGTTATTTAAGTCGTAATTATTGTATGTTACGAAGTTATGTATAGAAATCTAGGTCTTATTAGGATTTATCTAAAAAAAATATATACAAATATAAATAAAATTGGCGCGCCTGTTTGTTCATAAAAACAACAAGCGTTTTTTACTTGATACCATTGCGATATATAACCATTATTTTATTTTATATTTGTCTGTCTCCCAGTCTATTAGTAATTGCTGATCACTAGCATGGCTGGTGTTATTTTGACGGGATATTCATAACCAAAAACTTAGCGTCATTTATGTCAGGTACCTATAATATATGTATAAAAACACTCAACGTTACCATGCTTTACGTTAACATATGTTTTATAACTTACTACAACAATAAAATAACACTACAACTAATATTAATGTATGAGTTTTACATATAAACCTTTCTCTTCAATCACTCTATCTTTAAAAAAAACCGCTTCGAAATCCGTTGCAGAAGATTTAGAAAAAGCGACTATGTTTTATACTATGTAGTGACTTATTTGAAACGTATGATAGTATCATCGCACTTGTTTGTAATAGCGCTCTCCAGGTTTCGACAATATGAAGAATCAATAAGTTATATTCAAAGGCTCCAATAATTATACTAAGAAACAGATAATTAATGCGATGCAGCGGCTTGCTATAAATGTATTCAAGAAGACTATATATATAATCTATCAGATATAAGAGTTTTTATTTTATGCGCAGATTCAAGATGACCTTGTAAGCTCGCGTTACACTTTTAATGATCTCATTTGCGACGAAAAACTAGACAACTAATTAATCACGACCGAGATCCGTGAAAATGTTTCCGAATCGTCAATTATATATAATATTTTAAGACTATGTGATGATTTCCGTCTTTCAAGTCGTGTCCTAATAACGTAAAAAAGAAGGTAAATAGTTAAAAATTTACATAATTATCTTTAATAAAATTTTATAGAAGTTATTTATACAAAAATTTTACGTTTAATCTAAACATTATGTCAAAAACAATAGTCTATTAGAAAATTATACCAAAAAGTAAGCAGGTAATACTATAAACGAAGTATAATGTTCAAAACCTTGATGTAGAAAACGAAAAATATTGTAACATCTCGAAAGCTCGGTCTATTTATGAAAAAAAAACAATAATATCTAATGTCAATATTAAAATCAAATTACCGTTAATTTTTATCTACAATCCGTAGTTAATGGTGATTATATATAATAAAATTACAAAGAATATCTAGTTCTTTATCTATAATACATTAAAATATAATCTGGAATCTATATTAACCAAGTTAAATACAAAACTCTTAAGGCGCCAAAACATAAACCGCTGCGATTGGTTGAACAGAACATCATTTGTCACGCGATATTTGACCAATATTATAGCAATCACTTAAACGTTATTACCGTATCACTTACACACAATATTATAATTTTTTATTGATATTTGGCCTAATAAATCATAAATATTCGTCGCTTGATACACGCATGCAATAATATTTTTTGTTTTTAAACGAAGCTATTGCAGCGTGACATTCTTAACAAGTGAGTTAGTTTCGAGGTAATCCAATTTGTCATTACATCCATAATCTTTAACGGGCAGGAATAGCTGGTGCTTACTAGTTTTCACTGAGGTCCGACCTCGAAAAGTATTATAATTCTTAAATAATATCTCTTCCTTATGTATTTGTATATATAGATACGGAATATTTACTTATTTTAAGAACTCAGTCGTTGTTTTGGCGCATTGCGTTATATTAAAGTATTACTATGTCACGAAATGACGTATTTTGATGCGATTAAATGTTTAAATTGGCGTTATTAAGAAATTTGCGTAAATACCAGTAATTATCACCCAAACCCAATACCAGTAATAATCAGCTAATCATAAGGAATAAATAAATAGCAAACGCTATAAATACGACAAAGTAGTTATTTATCATCTAAAGTTGTCATATAATTAAAATAATAAGCAATACGATAGTTCCGTATATTGAATTGTGTCCGCTTCGTGAGTGTTTTTGTATCTGTAGAACGGTTGTAAAAAAAAAGAGACGAGATAAAATGTACACATTGCTGAAAAGAATAAAAATATTGCATAAACAAACTTCCGCGTGCCGATAAATCAGCTGTCTTCACGTCACTGAAATTAAATAAAATTACTATACATTAAAGTGTTGATGTAGACAATAATGAAATATGATGTAAGATTATAGATAAAATATCGTATTAAATTTGTTGAAATGCCCATTGTATAGAATTTTGTATAGTATTGTAACGTGTTTGTATCAACGTTTGCTCAGTGAATTTTTTTTTAAATTATTCACTCAAATATTTATTTCTCTCCCTTCTGCTTTCTCTTACTAATTATTATAAAAAATGTACACATAAGAGCAAACAAAGTCGAGACATCTGTGCAAAAATACATCTCTACCCTTTAATTAATCACCTAAAGTGAGTCAAAATTATATAGAGTAATTATTTATTTTTACTTCTTGCACAAATAGCACAAAGGCGCTAACGCCTTAGGCAATTAGACTAATCTAATTGCCATAGCCATTCTCTTCCTGTAAACCTTTAGGTGGTGAAGAGATTAAAAGTAAAAAAAAAAAACATTTGGTCTAAAAGAAATAAGGCAGTTGTTAACAGAGTTAGGTGGAAGAATGCCTAATCTAATTTACTTAAAGAGCGTGTACTACCAATCATTACTGCCTGACATTTAGAGAGATATACGGCAAACCCAAACTTATCCTCGCGGTTTTTAACTGCAGTTAAGTCATTGTTTACTTAAGTATGGCTTCAGACACATTGTCCTCAGATTGTTGAGTATACAGTTGTAGGTCGACGGCGTAAAGATGATGCACGAACATTGAAGGTCATAGACGATGAAATTAATAAATATATAAAAAAGAATAGGTCCAGCAGAAGACTAACAGAGGCTGATGATGATGTATTTCTAGTAAAAATGTAAGACCCTAAACTGTACATAGAATACAGCCCGATAAGTTATTTTAAAAATGCTAATCAACTCAGCTTAGACAGATAAAAAAAAACTTTTCTTTTCACACTATAAAATCGGAATGCACTCGTTTAAAATCACACAAACGTAAGGATTTAAATTGCAAATATACACACATGTGAATTAGTTAATTTTAAGAAAGCGATTTCAATGCATTCGCTTGCTTCGATAAAAAGATCTAGCTTTAGTTATTTGGATAGTTAAGGCGTTATATGTAGAATATGAAATATTCTTTGTGTGCTAGCGATTTAATGTTCAGAGATTTTTGCCTTAAACTAGCTCTCAAATTTATAAACTTCAATAACATGTTTGTTACATAAATGAATATACTACAACTATTTGTGGTTTTGGAAAGTCCAGTATTCAAGATTTCGCAACATTTATTTAGGGTGGGATTCACTGGGTAAGACAATTGTATTTGACGCATACACTTATAAACAACCATTAAGTGACCACAAGTACAATTTATTAAATACGCTCCTTTACTAATAAAGTGAGTAGATTCATTCCAAGTAAGACTACTTCAACTCAACATTTTCCTTGATCCCAAAATCGTTCGTGAAGCTGTCCAAATCAAAAAATATTCCAATTTTAATGAAGAAGCTTCTTGTTTATCTACCTGTTTGAGATCCATCGTTAGAAAATTTAACTTTCGGTTTTAAAAACTACAAGGCTTTGTGACAATATAATTTCTTTTTGTCGGAATTTGAACCAAAGTTAAAATTACAGAGAGACGTGTCAAATTTTAACCCGACGGTTGTTCTAAATACATCGATATGCGGACATATTGCATTATAGTCTACCTCATGAACATGGGCACTGGAAAGAGTCCAATACGGGAACAAAATATATGCAACCAACAAGATTAATCCGAAAGAAAATGGCTTTAATCTGATTAAAAATCGTGTAAAATAAAGAAATAATAATGCAAAGTTGGGATGTTCTGTGTTTAACATTATTAACTAACTCCAAAGTGTGGTTCAAAACAATATATGCTTGATTTTCCCATGTCATTGCGTTAAATTATGTATTTGTCCTCATCACGAATGCGCTAAGGTCTTACAGCTCGTGACTGATGCCCCATCAGTATTCTATGGGCACTAGGTTTCTGTTTATAGCGCTAAGTTCATGGCATATTGCGCCTATGTAACGTGAATGTGTAACAAGAGATAGTACACAACTTTTACTGTACTAAACCATAAGATGTAAATAATTTGATTATCAACTATTTCAAACATCTTGTGTAATGGACTTTCGTATCTGTATCATTAAGTACATTATAATTTCTAGCGGTTTTGGTTTATACAATATTCATCATCATCATCAGCCTGTGATAGTCCACTGTTGGACACAGGCCTGGCTTGGATAGGGGTGTACTATCCATTAGGGGGATTTAGGACCATATCACACCATGCTAGTCCAATGCGGGTTGGTAGGTGAACCGACTTTGTACATGCCCATCTGACCAGATCGGCCCAAATTGCCGTAACCAACTAGGAAAAAAATTATAAATTGTTGTCCCTGCAGGATTCCAACCCACGACCTCCGGTTTCTAAAGCACACGCCCATACCACTAGGCTACGGAGGCAGTTTCTATTATAAGCGGGCAACTGGTATATTATATAAGCTTATTAGATCAAGTAAGAGATCTAATACATGAGTTGTGGCTATTCGCAAACTGAATTGTTATTTAGTCATGATTCCATTATTACAGGTAATTTAAATTTATCATTTGCTTTTAATTTTTATTACGTATATAAAAATAAATCACAAAAAGGTAAATGATGACGAAGTAAATTACCTCAGATTCAGGAAAATACCTATTTTTTCCGATGGTAGGTCCCGTGTTTACAGGTGACCGTCTAGGTGGGTACCAACGCGGTGCCTATTTCTGTCGCGAAGAAGTAGTGTGAAAACACTGCTGTGTTCCGGTTTAAAGGGCGCCGTAGCCATTTACTGGGTAAACGAGACTTAACACCCTATATCTCACGGTAGGCAGCGCGTTGGCGATACCACTGGTATTGCCAATGTCTATGGGCGTCGGTTACCACTTCCCATCAGGTGGCCCGACTGCTCGTCTGCCTGCGTAAGCCATAAAAAAAAAATTGTTACTTCGTTCTTTTTTACTTTTAGTCATATTGCGTTACAAAATATGTACTTTATTTTTATTATTTCCGTCTTATTAAATCCACTTTTTATAGAATTATCGCGTTAATTGTCTTTCAAAGAACTAAACGGGACAGATAAAGTAGCTAGCTGCCTTTGAACATGATCGCTAAAAGTAAGAAATACGATAGACACGAAAAATTGTTAAAAATAATGAACTAATTCGAGAAATTATTATAATTACGCACTCACTGCATACATGACACCATATACAAGGATTAGGTTAATCTAATGCTGTTTAATGACTCAGTCATCACGGCATCCGCTCGCGCCTACTTTTATTTGCAAGGCTCCTGTCACGTTACAAGAATTACTCATGATTCCATTTACATTTAGAAAAAATACTTCTGTTATTATTATAATAATAGAAGTGACGTACAAAAGAGGAAGAGAGTAGGAAGATTTATCATCATAATCTTGTGTTATCCCACTGCTGGACATAGGCTACTCCTAATGCACGCCTTCCCCATTAAGGGGTTTTCGGACCGTATCCCACCACGCTGGTGCAATGCGGGTCGGTTGGCGGACCGACTGTTTACATGCCCATCCGACGCATGGATCATCTTATTTTTTTGTCAATTAGTTGATCGGCCCAAATTGTCCTAACCAACCAGAAAACAACCATAGCACTAAGTTGTTTCTCGTAGGATTCGAACCTACGACCTCCGTTTTATAAAGCAAGGGCCAATACCACTAGGCCACGGAGGCGGTAGAAAGAGTCAATAATTATATAATATTAATATTATTCAATAAAACGACTAATGTCGCCAACCCAAACTAGTTTTATTGGACGGCTGCCAAACTTCAATGATTAAATTATTATATATGCGGCCACGGTGCTCGTGTCATTTTAAGATTTTTGCAATGTTTTTTTTGGTGTAACAAGTTGCTTATGTCACTCACGGTAAATAGCTTTGTTATGGTATAAGATTTTTTAAATCGGCACAGCAGTATTTGAGATTATTAATACTAAACATACACATAAAGATACAAATCTTTCCTCTTTACAATATTAATATTAATAATTAAGATTAGTCAGTGTATAGTTTACAGATTTTGTTTGCCTTACATATAGTTAGCATTGTCCTACAATGCGATAAATTGTACGTGGCCACCACTCAGACACACGTCTACAAAACATTTCTTCTACACGGCCGTTAAATTTTTATTTTTAAGTGTTTATATACAGATGTAGACATTTTACACTTTATAATATCCCAAGAAAAAGAAAACATTTTCATAATATAGCTAGAAGTAAAGGACAAAGTACCGTATGATATAGAAGTAGAGGATAACATAAAACCATTCATTCCCAAACCATGCAATGCTATTTACGCGGCATATTACTTTTCTCTTGTAAAGAACAATACATATAATATAGACCACATCAAACTCTGGTGCAATATTCAGGGTTTGAACATTATGCAAAGTATCGCGAATGGAATACTATGCGTTTTAAAATTGTCTTGTGCGTAATTCTGTTTAAATTATGTTCTAGTATTTGATTAACCTATTAGAAAAAATAAGGTCAATGCATTAGGAAAATTTTCATGAGGTTAATAAGGTTAAGGTTAGTATTCGCTTACGATTTTAGATATTTCCTTCCTAGCGCGATCAAGGATTCGGCCGAATCAACTAGATTATTGTTACTATACAAGTAACAATTTGTCTGTAATATAACTGCGGCACCTATTTTTGTTACAAACCAGAAGTCTGAAAACACTGCTATGTTTCGGTTTAAAGGGCAGCGTATCTAGCGTATTTACTAATTACACGGGACTTAATATCTTATATCTCACGGTACGCAGCGCGTTGGTGTTACCACTGGTATTGCCAATGTTTGTAAGCATCGGAGAGATTCGGGGTAGAGACTGGGGAATTTGTTTTCTTAAAGTAAATAATAAAAAAGGTTGAAACCGAAGTTTGTAGTTAATACAGTAATAACACACTAACATATATTAATGTCTATACCATGAAAATATATTAATCGTCGTACCTGGCATACAAACGAATAAAGATTTTCTATGTTTTTTATGTTACTGGGGACTTATTGGGTAACTTATTGAGCCGACGTTTAAATACTAATAACATAAAAATAAAAAATCCTGAGCCTGATAGACTGCTATAACGTGCGGTACATAAAGGTAAATGTATAGTTTAAAATTCGTTCTATTGTTTTGGTATAAATTCTGTATTTTAATCAATATGTGTACATAGGGTACGTTAATTATTTATTTTGTTAAATATAATTGTTGTAGTATATTAAAGGTTGGCCAAAGGTAAAATTTATTTGTTACATATTATTTTACTTCTTAATCAAGTCGTGGATATCCATTGCCGGAATCGAACCGATATCCTATAGCGGAAGAATAAGGCTACTTGTTAATTTGGTTTGTTCATAGTATACTTACCATTGAAAAAATAAGCAATAATTTTCCCCAAAGACCACAAATAAAATTCGCAGAAAACTTTTCAGAATTCCTTAAGCCGATTCCTAGCACCGTCTATTCATTTGCTTTCATTATTTTGGTTATTTCTTTTAAACGAAAGGAACAGAATAGTTAATGACAAAAGAATATTAAACAATACAACAGTTTTGTTTATAAATATTTACCACAGTTATATTTTTGTAAAATATCTATTCAACTAATGACTTCAGAGACAAACAAACTGTATTATGACATTTCATTAATTTATATACATTAGTTAAATATCATAAATCAAATATAAAACTTTATATATATATTATTACAGAAGTTTCGTGTTAATAAGCAAGTACGACTACGCAGTTCGTTCTGAGATTCGGATAAGGCAATTGGTTTCAATTTTCCTCGTGTTGCGAAACGGTTATTCCCGTTTTTAAGACACGCATTTAATAACCGGTTAAAGGCCGGAATATATTAGTTTATGACGCTTTACATCATAACATTTTTGTTCAATATTTTCTATATGATTCACCTAATCGTCAATACTTCCTACGATTTAAATTAAAAAACATCTTTTATGTAAAAATATTCGGTTAATGATGAAAATCGGTGAACAATCGGCTTCTAATACATTTTAAAAAACTGTTCTAAAGATTACATAAGGGATCAGAATTTTTATAAATAATATAATTTCTGGAATAGCAAACCCCCTGGAAATTACTTGACATAAAATAACGATGTTACGATTTTGATGTTGTATTGTGTTAATAAAATATTTAAAAAAGAGAAAAAAATTATATGACGATCACAGAGATTTTAACCGATTCTTCTTTAGGCAGGTAAAATTTTGAAACGGGATTGCAAATTCGATTTGAATTTTCTATTAGTGCATACTTGTTGATTCGGAAATCTTCCATTGAGGATATAGCTGTCTAAGGCTATAGTTACTAGAAATCAATTATAGTAGTAGCCTTGTACCAGTTGGTAAGGGCTGCACAAGAATATATTTAACAATAATAGTTATTACTTCGTGTTTTCTATTTTTTTATTTTATTAAGCGACTAGACGAACATGCTTTTACCCTGACCTTTAGTGATACGCCTCGTTGATGACAACACAAGTCCGATTTTCGCTTTAATACATGAAACTTGCCTTTATCCCTGTAATATCACTTACAATACATCATACATCATCAGCCTGTGATAGTCCACTGCTGGACATAGGTCTCCCCTAATGCACCCCTATCCATTAGGGGGTTTTGGACCGTATCCCACTACGCTGGTCCAGTGCGGGTTGGTGGGTGGACTGACTTTTTACATGCTCATTCGACGCATGGATCATCTTACTTTTCTAGCAATTGGGTGTTCGGCCCAAATTGCCCTAACCAACTAGGAAACAACAATGAAAATTTGATGAGTCCTTGCAGGATTCGAACCCACGACCTCCGGTTTCTAAAGCACACGCCCATACCACTAGGCTACGGAGGCAGTGATATTACTTGGTGCTTTTTAAATACGCGGTATGTAGAAATGATGTCACGCTGTTTTGTATCAGAATTAGGCACCGCGGTGACTCTTCCCCTACCAACTTATAAGAATGTTTTATGTAGTAAAGAAACACTTATATACAATAATTATCATCATTATCGTTATTATCATGTTGAATATCAGTAAACGCGCTGGCTACGGTGCCCTCAAACCGGAACATCGTAGTGTTTTCACACTACTGCTTTTCGGCAGAAAAAGGCACCGCGGTGGTACCCCCCCAGACGGTCCACTGTAAAAAGGGGACCTGCCACCTAGATAAGTAATCACAGTTAGTTTTTAATATATTAAAAACAAAAAAAATATTTCATATTATGTGAAGACGTTGCAGGGGTCAGCTAGTATTTTATAATTGAAGATAATGTGAAGGACATTGCGCTCATTAAAAATATTCTATAAAGATTATTTACTATATTTAATTATAGATGTATTAATAATGGATTTATACAGATACATTAAATTTATAAAGCATGAAACAACTCTAGTTGCAATATGAACTTCAGATAACGAGAGACCTTGCATTGTACTGCAGATAGTTTCCAGTTATGAGAATAATCCATTAATTAAAAAATAATTAATTAAGTGTTACAGAACATGGTTATGATCCGATTGCCTGTTTCTTTTGTACTCTATTGATTATCTTTCGGATGTTCGTGAGTATAAGTTACGTTAAAATAATTCAATAATAATGTAGGTCTTAATTAAGTAACGGAAATACGTAATGAGCTGTCAGGAAGATTTCAAGTATGAACTGATATTATGCCGGTAATTACGTTGTTTAAGGGCACGTTATGCCTTTAGTAAATCAGTACACAAAAAAAATATTTAGATTATCGAGGCGACTTTGTTCGAGCATTCTATATTTATGTTTAATTGCGAATATAATTTATGTTTTTTTGTAATTCGTACAAAGAAACTTTCATAATTTGGTTATTTTTGTAAGAATAGATAGTATGTCTCCTTTTTCTTTTTTTATTCTCAGTTTTTGACCTTTTTTATTTATCATGGTCAGAGTGTAGACTGGAGTTTCCAGCGTCTTCCTCCTGCCGATACATCATCAACACAGTCCCGATTTTAATTTTAAACCTTAATGTCTTTATTCTGATATGCGTTAAAAAACTAACTTTTTTTTTAAACCTGGTATTTACACCATCCTTAGGTTACAGTTTAAGTAGGGGTAACCCCCTACTTAAACTTTACCAAACCATTATGTTTATTGACTTTAATAATAATAGCTACACGGATTATTCTTGGCAAAAAAAAATCATATCTGATGTTATGGTTAGGATGATACAACATTTTATACAATGCCGTATATTTTATAAAACACCTACCCCTAATTAAATATTAGTAATATTTAATTAGGGGTAGGTGTTTCATATTAAGTTTACATACGATTAAAGATAGTTTCTTTGTACAATATAAGAGAGGTTGCAGACACGTAATGTTACGTCTGGACTTTGTAAAGGGTTTAATTAACTCGACCAGTGGTACAAATTTACTCATCTGTCATAATCCGCTTTAAAAAAAAAGTTAAAATCGATGATCGGCTTAAGACGAAATCGATCTTTTTGTTAGTCTTTTAAAGTAGATAGAACAACAGGACTAGGAACTGATTCCTTTGTTTCTGTTTTATCTGTAATATTGTGACGTTAGCGAGATACTGCAATCTTATTTTATTACAGGAGTTGCTTAGTGTTTTTAAGTACAGATTGAGGTACAGCTTTCAGATGACCGTCATAATCGTACATTGCTACGTATATATAGTCAACCTAATGTCAGCGTAGTACAACGTCGTTGTCAAACCAAAATCTGCTATGTAGAAAAAGTATAGTTTTGAGATATTAACAAAAGAAGATCACTGAAAAATTTTAGTAACGTTTACTTTGAAACTCATTGTACATGAAAGATACAGTTATAATACGTTAACTTATTTGTATTCCGAGTGTCAAATAAACGGATTTTTAAATTGTTCCGTTTAAAATGAAAAAAAAAAACATAACAGACTTTAGGTGTAAAGTTTAGGGCCCATACAGATACATAGTTTAGGGATATACAGATACATTAAATTCCCTCCTTCAGCAGATATCGTAAGCAGCACTTAAGAATACGTCATCTGGATATGTTGTATTTTTAAGAGCTGCTATATAACTTATTGTGGAATGACCTGCCCTTTTATCCTTGTTAAAATCGTACCAAACGTTGTAATGCCATAACGGTCTCATGTAATGCTTAGGTGCATAAATATGTTGTTTTATGCTACGCTCGGTCGTGAAGTGGACACTATTCACCTCTTAGATTAAATAGAAATAGATTCTGTCACATCTACTTGAGAAATATTCGCAATTTTACCCAACGCAATTGCCTTTTATCAGTTCTGGTAAATCACAATTAGGTGAGGTATTTATAAGCTCTGCCTATATTTTTAAGATATTCAATTACACTTGTAAATTCTTTCGATGTAACTCCTCCGTTTGCTACACCAAAGGTGAATTTGCCGTTGCATTTGCTAATAGTAAATAGTTACATATGCGGTACGAGAATTATAAATCTTGAAATAGCGGCACTGTAATTTTTGTTTATAATGCAATGCATTGGCCAATAAATTTTGTGCCAAAGGGAAATTTTGCACGTCCACCTTCATCGATGCGATATCGAGTTTAGTTTTCAATTTTTTTTGTTGCCATATTTTAATATTCCATATAGTACTCTTTTAGGACATGAGTTTTATAGACTTTTACCATCCTTTTCGCCATTGCACGATAATAATACCTTGGCACTTTAAGAAGTGAAGCAAACCTCGCAAAGTTGTATTCTTGGTGGCCACGATATTGTGTCTAGGTGCAGTCAGTTACATTGCCGTGTACCAATAATGCTTGTTTAAAAAATACCGGAATACTTTTAATTTAATATTTTTACAATCAGACTTGGGCGCAAATATTTTAAAATCAAATTGTTTTCTAGAGGTACGATTATCACGTTTTGTTTTCTTAGGTAAATTCCTTCCGTTGCTAAGACTTTTATCACTGTATGTTTTTATATTTAAAAATTTGTAATGGTACATACACCGTTCTTCTCGTCATAATAATCCACACATACAACTATGTTAGTTTTTGCTTAATTGCAGTAGGATTATAACTATTTCTTATAGATCAATTCTTTTCGTGTATAGCGCTATTTTTTTTTGTTCTTTATGCCCTTATATGGTTTCTGTAGTAAAGGGGGGCGCTTAGCTATGGTTTTTATTGGTTGTGGGTTTTGAGAGGTACTTGAGACCTCGATGTCCATTGACGAATCCAGTACTGGAGATTTGATTGCTGTAGGAGTAGGTGAAGAATCATTTTCCTCTGGTGACAAATTTCTTGATGTGCTGGCAAAAAGGTGTTTACACTATATGTAATTTATGAGACCTATGTGCCTATGTCCTTTGCGAGGTAGACATGATTCTTTCCCATTTTTATGTAGGTTGCTTCTCTAAATTCAGAACTACATTGATATTTTCTTGCTTCTTTTCATTGCAAAGCTCACAAAAGAACACAGTGTACACTTTAGACTCAACTGACTGCGTTGGGATACCTTAAAACTTAAAACTATAAACAATAATATTATATGAGGGTTAAAGGAAATAAACAATAAGAACGGTTTGCTCGCTTACATGTTCATATTACGAGTATATCGCAACGCTAAAGTAGTGTACACATTTTAGTAACAACGCTTTGTTATTAAATTTTGTATAAATAATCTATGATAATAACGTGTGATAAAGTAAGTAATGTTTACACTAAACAGTTAGCAGGTTTTAGAGTAACCGGCACACAAGGTTCTGTCATTGCTTGTGGTCAAATATAATGTGCTGTGTGGCAATATGGCACATAACAGGTTTTTTTTGACAAAATTCTAGCTGCTGCACATAGCATATTTTTTAAGAGGTCGTAGTTCGACCAATATTTGTGATAGGGTCATAGATGTTTTTTCTTATGATAAATAAGGCAATGGACTATCCGCTATGGTCAAAATCTCAAAATGTCAAAAATGACACATAACAGGTTTTGGTTTGACAACGACGATAAGATATATGATAGTGTGGAATAACTAATGAATAGTGCTCGCAGGATTTAAGCTTATTTACTTAGCACATGCATAATGTGCGATATTAACTTCATGAATCAAATAAAAAAAATTGGAATGTCTGCTCGTAACATCATAATAACCTTTTTAAATTATTAAATAGTAATATTTGTGGATAGTAGGTGCTCTTTCTATAGGGAACCGTATGGGGCGGTACGACTGCGGTTCTTATTTCTGCTACAAAACACCAGTGTGAAAACACTAGTTTGTTCCGATTTGGAGGGCACCGTAGCCAGTATATATACTGGGTAAACGATACTTAACATCCCAAGTCTCACAGTAGGCAGCGCGTCGGTGATACCACTGTAATGCCGATACATATCATCATCATTATCATAATCAGCCTTTATCAGTCCAATGATGGACATAGGCCTTTTTAAGTGAACGCCAAGACGGCCGATCCCCTGCTACTCGCTGCCAACTTGAACCGGCTACTGCACGGAGATCGCCATCCCACCTGGTCGGGGTCGACCAAAACTCGTTCTCCTAAACGTGGCCTCACTCCAGAACCTTACGGGCCCATCGGCCATCCGTTCTTCGACCACTTGACCGGCCCATCGCCACTTCAACGAGCTTAATCCTTTGCGCTATGTCGGTAACTTTCGTTCTCTGTCGGATGAATTCATTACGAATCTTATCCGACAGAGAGACTCGAGCATAGCGCGTTTCAAAGCACGTTGAGCTACAGCAAACTAGGGCCAGTCCGATAGTCAGAGGCCACGTTTCTGCCCCGTACGTCATGACGGGAGTACGCATTCGTTAAAGACTTTTGTCTTTAAACTCTGCGGTATCGGCGACGTGAGAATGTGGTGAGCTTCCTGAATGCTGCCCAGCCTAACTGAATCCTCCTATTGGCTTCCTCTTGAAGCTGTGTCTTCCAACTGCAATTGTGCCTGAGGTAGACAAATTCATCGACAACTTCGAGAGTAACACCATCGACATTGACTGGACTCGGGAGAACGTGTTCGTTGAACATGACTTTCGTCTTGTCCAAGTTTCCTTAGTCCGATACGTCTGGACGATTCATTTAGCCGTGCAACATTTCCTGCAAGCACTCCAACGACTCGGCCAATATGACGATATCGTCAGCGAAACGGAGGTGTGAAAGGTACTCGCCGTTAATGTTTATGCCACGTCCAGTCCAGTCTAGGGTCTTAAAGACGTCTTCCAATGCATTAGTGAACAGTTTCGGGGATATTACATCCCCCTGTCTCACTCCTCGATGCAATGGGATTGGTCGCGTTTGACCCCCCGGAATCAGAACGGACATAAACGCAGCGCTATACAGACCTTTCAACACCTCGACGTATCGATAATCGACCTGAGATCGTTGAAGAGCTTCCAGAACAGCCCAGGTTTCTACAGAGTCAAAAGTTTTCTTTTTTTTTCTTGCCGATACATATAACTAAAAAATATCTATTGAAAATTGGTCTGTTTTTTGTTCTGGCTTATATCTAAAATGGCTAGTCTGATTTTGACAGGACTTTCTCTGAAAGATAGCTAATATAACTGAGCGCCACCAACGCTACTTTTGATACAAAAAAAAATATAATTTTTTTACATATTACCACGTGGTTTAAGTCGCGGGCATCAGCTAGGTACAGTAAACTACCGATACTGAAAACTTTTACGGATTTTATAACGTTTAATTACTTGTAAAATCGTGTCACATAAATGTAGTGATTGTTTACTAAGCTAGTTCTAACATATTATAAAATTGACGCGTATCATAACTGAATATTACAGCACACAGGATAATGAATATCTTAGAATTGAAAGGTAATTTAAGTTACGTAGGCTTACTAGTTGAAGCGGGGACTACCCAGTCCAGGATACAAAAACAGGTATAGTACACTGCTTGATAAAGATATAAACGTTAAAGGTTTAAACAATTATTGATGTTTGCTTTCTCTTTTAACGAAAAAACTGTAGATTTTTCAATTATTACTTCACAGCATTTATTATGAAAAATTTATAAACAGATCAGAGTACAATGTGCCTTTTATCTTAACTTACATATTTTGGGAAAAATGTTTCGATAAGTTATAAGACTAACCCATTATCAATCCTTTATATAACAAGCATTTCAAATATTATTTCCCCCAATTACTAAAAATTAAATATAAAAGATAAAAAAGCTTTTTAAAGGTTTTGTTAAATAATTAGGTTTCTTTACCCGATAAATGTATATTTTATTGATATATAAATATATGCATGTTGTGACGTAAGTTTGTTTTTTTTTAAATTAATATCACTATTTTTGCAACTGACTGCCTCCGTAGCCTAGTGGTATGGGCGTTTGCTTTAGAAACCGAGGTCATGGGCTCGAATCCTGCGGGGACTCAACAAATTATCACTATTGTTTCCTAGTTGGTCAGGGCAATTTGGGCTGATCTCTCAAATGTCTGAAAAGAAAGATGATCCATGCATCGGATGGGCATGTAAAAAGTCGGTCCACCCACCGCATTGGACCATCGTGGTGTAATACGATTCATAGCCCCCTAATGGATGGGAGTGTTTTAGGGGAGGCCTATGTCCAGCAGCGGACTATCACAGGCTGATGATAGTCCGCTGTTAGACATCATATGATGATGAAGATGAAATAATTACATGTATGTATACACATACGTCACATTATGTATGTTTTTTTAATTAAAATCGCAATCGTTTGTTTTAAAATTTTGCTAAACTCGAGAAAAGCGTAGACATCCTGGCCTCTACAATCGATTGAATGATATAACACGACCAGTTAAACTTATTAGGAGTGGTTTCTTTAGTCCTTTTATTAAAAGATTAGATCTCAAATCCATATTTGGTTTTCGCGTTACTTAAATATTTTATTCCGACGTTTCATCTTTCAGCATCCATGATCACGGGCGACTGTGGCGATCTAATATATTTAAGTAACCGAAAAATCCGTAAATAAAATGGTTTATATTTATAATCTAAATAAAAAAATAATTAAGATATTAGATCACTGAAATAGCCTCTTCCATAGTTTCTTATATATAGATGCTATCGTGTAAGTCATTCTTACGTTATTAGTATTGCAAACTATGTTTATATTTTTGCTCTGATTATGGGGATCCAATGTCAAATTAATTACAAAAACGGCGCTCAAATTGTACGCTGCGACAGACTGTTTAGTGAATTGGAATATTACAATAATTTAAAACTATCTGGCAACTAATACATTCTTAAAATGCGGCATCCTTTGGGCTGCAGGCAAAAATATTACTCGGGTAAAACTACATGGATAAGATACCGATTCCATGATAGCCTAGGAAAATGGCTACGTAAAAAAATAAAAAGAAGGTTATTATTACTAATATAACATTGTTGAACTGCAATCGCGTCTTATCACTGTGCTATTTTATAACCCTCAAGTTGTAATACGATTGATATTCATAGTAAGTTCAATAATTGTTTTAATACAAAGCGACTGTCATCTGTGGACCAAGACCTAAGGATTTGAATTTGATGGATCGATTTACATCGGAACATTCGAAGACTAAGCGTTGCTAAATCGGGAACACTTTTGCAAATCAATCCGTTTTTTTTTTAATTTATGCAATGGAATAACCATTCTCTATTTTCTTACGGAGAAATCATAGTAATTACATAATATGCGACAAAACAATAACAAATAAAATGAATTCAAACTACGATTTCTGGTTTGTTAAACAAGCGCTGAAATCATGACCACAGTGACAGTTCATAGAGTAATGTACAATGTACGGCACAGATCATAATTCAAATTTCCATGGAGCAATTTACATAAATATTACAGGAAAATCATTAAAATTAAGATTTCCAACACTTCAATGTCAGCTAAAATAGCTTACGTTTTCCTTAAAATGTTGATTCTAATAGTGTATTAATATGAATTACACGCTTTCCATTTTCCTTATATATATATATAATTAAGTGCTAGAAAATATAGATTTTTGGTACATTTCAAATCTATTGTTTTATCCTTAGTTCTTTATATGGGTTTAGTGTCGTTTAAAAGTTTAGTTTAAAAGTGTAGTTAAAAGTGTAGTTTAAAAGTTTGTAGTCTGCCTAACTATACTCTGAAAGAGTATCATGATGATGATGATACAAACCGAAAAAGTAGTAAGTAATTAAGTGCTAGAAAATATAGATTTTTGGTACATTTCAAATCTATTGTTTTATCCTTAGTTCTTTATACAGGGTCATGTGAAAAAGTTTTAGTGTCTTACTATACTCTGAAAGAGCTCGAGAATATTATAAGATTATAACAAACACAATATAAGTTGTAACGGATGTATCATTACTAGAGTCCGACCAGAAACTGTTTTCCGGCCGAAACCGAAACCGAAACCGAAAGTTCGGCCGTGGCTTCAGTTTCGGCCGAAACCGAAACTCACGTGATCAAGTATAAAATTCTTAAAATACTAAAATATGAGACTTTTATGCCTATTATTTTGCTTTATTTTAGTCATGGAATGAGACAGTATATTAAAAGTGTGCGTTTATATCAGTTGCTAATAATATTTTTATGTAACAAAATATTAAAAATATTATAATTTTTTTTAATAAATTTCTTATAGCAATATGAGTTATTAATAAATAAATTAATAATTGTGACTGTTGCATTAAAGACCAAGTATTGGTATTTTAAATCTTACTAATTAATACTTTGGTTTGTATTTGTTCGAGGGGATCAAAAGTAAAAATGAGATAGAATATATACTATGATAAGCTTAATTATTTCTTTTCTACATAATCTCGAGTCACCTACACCAAGTATAGGTTCCAAGTTTACAATGCTTCGATTTAAAAAAGATTGTCTTGGTCCTGCAAAAGGTCACCACGGCATTGTTTACTTGTTAATATAGTTTTAACACATGTTTCCTCTTAAGTATTTTATCAATTTGGAGAGATGAAAAATAGCTTGGCATGAATCTGGTAAGAGGGGATGCTCAACCGATTGTAGCAGCCTAGCATGCTGAACGGTGGCACATCGCTAATGCCAACCTATGTGTCAGTACGTTGTCAAGATAAACAACTCTACGTTCCAAAGTTTGCCTCTTTTTATCATTGACGGCATTTCTCAACCTCGGTATTAAGCTGCATAATCTGTAATAATGGTTCCATGCTCCAGGTAATCAAACAACAATATTACTTCTGAGTCCCAAAATATTGAGGTCCATACCTGGCCAGGCCATATACCACGGCCAAGGCATGAACCCGTGTTTCGTCCATGCTACAAAACTAGATTTAAAGTTTTAGAATCTTCTTAAAACTTGTCCAACGATATCTTCGAAGTTGATTTTGTTTCTGATTCTTGGCACCCATCTTTGGAGATTTTCTCATATTCAAAATTTGTGTCAATATGCGTTGAGTACCTTCTATATGAAATGCTCGTTTCGTGGATTAGGTATCAGATGGTATCTTTAATCGCTAAAACAGTTTTTCTGAATATGGCAGCATATTCTTATTGTTTCTTGTTGATTACTGGCTTCGATGGACGTCTGCAACCATGTTCGTCTTCCGCGTACGTTCTCCCTACTCGAAATTAAGAAGCCCACTTTGCGACAATTGACTATGCCAGAGCAGTCTCTTCTCATGTTGCCTTTGAGCCGCAATAAATCTCTTGCGTTGTTAACTTTTTATAACAGTGGTTTTTAATGACAAGGTCGCACTTGGGTTTTCTCTTTTTCTTTTTCTGCTGTGTGGCGACACACATAGCAGAGAAATGACTACATTCAGAAAAATAGTAAAGAGACTAGAAGGTTTTTTTATTAACACAACAAATATCTGAGCTACACTTTCCAGTATTATTTGTATTTATTTTTTGGTTACCAAGGAGTATAACCAAATTTAATTCTTCCAGCAAGAAGACTACGAAGAATAAGTAAATCTTTTATGGGACAATGTATACGAAAACGATCAGAATTTAACTATTAATAAATTTAAAAAGGTAGTCAAGGAACGTTTATGTGTTAAAGGTTATTACGATATTAATGAATTTTTAAATGATAACACAACCTGGTAATGGAATGCTCGCTCCAGGTCTTGTTTCAAATATGTAATGCCGAATTATCAAATTGTTTGTTATTTTTAAAAGATGACAAAAAATAGCCGCTGAGTTTTCTCGTCGGTTCTTCTCAGGTCTGAGGCGTCCTTTTCCGAACCGGTGGTAGTGTGTCAATAACAAGTTTAAACTTCTATGTTGAAAAAGATATTTGAATTTGTATATATATTTTGTTCTCACTTCTATTTGTTTCCTCCTCAATTTCTTTTTGTCAAACTTGGAATATTTGTCTGAACTAAAATCGACTGATCTGAGCTCGATTGTAGCAATGATACATTTAACTTTCGCTACTATTTTGAAATTGAAAACACTTCTGAAACTAGTTCGGCAAAAGTTTCGGCCAAATTTGGCCGAAACTTTTGTTCGAAACCGAAACTGTGGCTGAAACTTGATTTTGGCCGAAACTCGCCGAAACCGAAACCGAAAGTTCGGTCGGACACTAATCATTACCAATCATCAATCGTCATACGATATTAGTTTCTTTGTTATTACCAGTTTCCATGTATACATACATAAATTAGAATTCTTTGATTGTGGCATAAGCAAAGTTATTTTGAGACTTAAATGTATTTACACTTAGGCAATAACTTAACAAGTCTATGCTGTAGTCGTTATTCCATATAAATCAAATGCAAAAATTCACTATGGGATCGTGGGACAGTTATCTGCCATTATTTACAATATGAATTTATAAATTTGTCGTGAAATATTTAACGGTTCAGAAGATTGTAACAAAAAACAAATATGGGAAATGCTTATTAGTGCAGTAATAGTATTTAGAAACTCGTTAAGGCTGACCTAAAGATACCAAAATAAATTAATAGAATTTTATTTGTTAAGCAGATTTTATTAATTAACAAACATTATAAGTCTAAAGACCAAGTAAGGTATTTAGTTTAAGTTTTATTCAAAATTAAAATATTTATATTATTTGCAAAAAATATAAGATAAGGTAACTGCCGTTTTTATGTTTTCATGAAGTTCATTGAAGTTAATAGTTTAAAAGATAGCACCTTAGTGAGTATTTTTAATAGAAGTTAAGAATATTCGACTTTGCTTTTAACTTGATCTGAACTTAAACGTTACTTCTTATTCAACCCATGTTTATCACATTATAGTGGGTTTTATTTAACTATAGTTTGGTCGTATTAAGTAAACGAATAATGGACATAAAAGCGTAATAGGCGACTTAGCTGTGTTTCTTTACGTCCGTTAAGACGGTCATTTAATAACTACAATCAGTGCCATGAAGGTCATTGTATAGCAATGTCGTCACTCATTTTTTTGTTACCACAATAAATCAAACGTTGTTACAAGAATTCGTCTGGTGCAAGTCTGCGCTGTGTTACATCATTCATTAAGGAACTGCAGAGCCCCAATGTGTGATTTTATTCAGGCTGATAAATAGTCTTCATTGCTGTCATCTTATGGGCAAACATGTGTAAACAGTTGCTTATGCGTCAATGGAGTGCGCGTAAGGTTTTAATCTCGTCTTTGTTTATGTTTTTACTTTCCTCAGCAGTAACTCGTCTCGTTTCTGCATAGGCTTGTTTATTTTTAACAGGCGTATGGTGTCGCGGAATGCACATACAACCGTTATGGTTGCTTCGTGTCGCTACGGTCCGATATTGAGCTGTGTACGCAACGTCAGAATGAAATATGTTAAGAGTTGCTAAAGTCAAACACATAAGGTAGAAACAGGTATATATCGTTTCGTTTATTTATTTATTAAAAAAAGTAGTATACTAGGTACATACTAATAAAGTACAAAAGATCAAAAATCGATGATTCACTCAATGGTTCTGTCGCTTTGATCTAAAAAATGTATATGTTTACGTCTTTTATTATTCATTTATCACAGGTAAAGAAAATATGCCTCCGAACTGCCTCCGTAGCCTAGTGGTATAGGCGTGTGCCTTAGAAACTGGAGGTCGTGGGTTCGAATCCAGCGGGACTCAACAAATTTTCATTGAAGTTTCCTAGTTGGTTAGGGCAATTTGGCCGATCACCCAATTGTCTGAAAAGTAAGATGATTCATGCGTCGGATGGGCATGTAAAAATCGGTCCACGCACCAATCCGAATTGGACCAGCGTGGTGGGATACGGTCCAAAATCCCTAATGGATGGAGTTGTATTAGGGAGGCCTATGTCCAGCAGTGGACTATCACAGGCTGATGATGAAAGAAATATAAATTAAATATACCGTCAAACCGGAACACAGTAGCGTTTCACACTACTGCTTTACGGCAGAAAAGGGCACCGCGTTGGAACTGGCCTAGACGGTCCCCTGTAGAAAGGGGACCTGGCATCTCTAGAGTTGTAACGATATGTTTTTAGTGAATTATATTTTAGTTTCCTGTATATTATTATCTAAAGGTTCTTTTTGTTAAGACCAAGCTTTAATTGAAATTGTATATTACTTAATTTGGTTACCGTTAAAACTTGAAGCTGGTCGCTTAAAGCAATGATCCTGTAGCTTCGTGCGACAACTAATAATATAATGTTCTCTAGTCGATTACGACTACGGCGGCCGATCTTTATGAAAGATCAGCCAATTACGCAGGAGATATTATTGTGCACAAGCGTACGCGCAAATACAGGCGCACTCCCTGTTCCTTTATACTCTCAAAGCCCGATGGGACGGATAACCGACACGACCGGTGAGAGTAAGGTGCAGGACCGACTTTTTACATGCCCATCCGGCGCATGGTTCATCTTACTTTTCAGACAATTGGGTGATCGGCCCAAATTGCCCTAACCGACTAGAAAACAACAATGGAAATTAGTTGAGCCCCCGCTGGATTTGAACTCACGACCTCCGGTTTCTAAAGCACACGCCCTTACAACTAGGCAACGGAGGCAGTGATATTACTTGGTGCTTTTTAAATACGCGGTATGTAGGAATAATGTCACACTGTTTTGTATCAGAATTAGGCACCGCGGTGAATCTTCCCTACCAACTTATAAGAATGTTTTATGTAGTAAAGAAACATTTATATAAAAACATTATCATCATTATTGTTATTATCATGTTGAATATCAGTAAACGCTATTGAGCTTTTACTGATATTAAACAACTATTGAACCAAATACATAATTTTTACACAAGGCTTAAAGAGAAGTTATATAAAAATGCAGCAAATCAGATCAAGGGATTTCGCTATTGATTACAACCTCGTGATCCCTGAATTCAAATTGTTTCCGCCTGAACAATATTCGTAAGCTGTTTTATTTACGTATAAACTTTTTGACCGTATGATGCACTTATGATACACTTCTCTGATTGTAACATAAATGTGACTACCCGTTTAATACGCAAATTTATAAACAGTTTTAATCCAAGTTTAATCTCAACACATGATTGTTTAATTCAAACGAAAGAAACAACAATTTTCTCAGCATATATCCCTTTTCTGCAAAAAGATTGAAGAATGAAAAAACCATGCAGTTCCCGAAACATCCGTAAACAAATCGTGTACGCATAATTAAACCGTGCAATAAAAGCAAAAATGTTATTCATCGCCGCCTCACGTCTTCCATCAAACATAAACGTCAACCTCCAACGGCTTTCGTGAAAATAATCAAACTCGGATTTGCGTCGCAAAAAGTACGAACGGAACCTTGAAACGTTTTTTGCAACACGTTCCAACGATAAAGTTTCGGCTGCCGACGATGTAATCTCGTCTCGGTATTACGTCGTATTTTCCCGCTCACTGAATTGCGTTTTTGCATATTTTTTTTTAATTGGCATTCCTGCCGATGAAAAACCATTACAGATAATAAAGGGGTTTTTAATTTTTTTTTTAAAATCGATTTTGGTTTTCGAATCTGTAAAATTTAAAAAAAAGTTGAGGATGATTTTAAATAAGTTATTGCTTAATTATTTTAATATTTTTGCTTTTCTAAAACCTAAATTCGATGATCGATGGACGGTACGTTTTCATTTGCCCATACCTTCAAAACTTAACAGAAAAAAATATTTTTCTATAATCTTTTTTACACGGACATGTTAAATCTGGGACAATTTGCTGTAATTTTTTTAGCTTGTTTTATTTTTGGACAGTTTCTGTCATTTATTACTATCTTAATTTTTCATTATACATATAATGCCCGAATTTGTTCTCGTTTGTATTTTATTATTGTATTTAGTTCACAATTTCAAAATGGCTCTACAATATTTCAATTTGTTTTATAATCAAATTCTATTTATATTAACGTTATCACACATTTTATTTTTTATTTTAAGTTTCTGTCTCCGTTTCGATTATTTATCCATATATTGTTAAGAAAGAGACGAATTATATTTAATAAAAGTAACTTAATTGCGTCTTAATTTCAAGAAACTTTTGCGATACATTTAAATTTTAAGATATCAATTAAAATTATACTTGTACCCGTAATAGTAAGGAAAGGTATAAAAGTAATGGATACTAAAATAGTCTACCATTTGTTGTTAAAACTGTTAACAAAGGCATAGATAAATATTGTGAATATAACTTATATTCGCTTAGTAAAAACCTAGTTTAAAAAGTTAAGTTAAAAGTTACATTACTTGTTAAATATGTGTACTTTGTGTTATACTGCTCCTAAATGAACATACGTTTTTACAGCTATAAAATACCGCATTATATTCTGCCTATAACATTATTCATTTTTTTAAATCCAAATTGTAATAACAGCATTGACAGTTTCGTTTTACCGTTAGTCACTTTCTGTACTCGCCTCAAAGTTCGATAGCATGTTTTTTTTGTACTTTCGATAATTCAGACCTCATTAATTACGCCTCACTTCACCGTTGTTTTGCAATTTATCAAACGACATTTCCGATACAGGTACGTAGAAATTAATTTTATTAATGTAATAACGATGGTTACTTAAACTGACTTAACGCTGCTGGTGCGTGATGTTTAAGAAACTGAAGATCGATTGTAATTAGTATTAACAATATTTTGTACGTTTAAAATATTGTAGTGACTTCATTTTAAAAATTCGTGGTACTACCCCAGATGGTCTTTTGTAAAAAAGAGTCATACGATCTTTAAGCCTTGGCTGTCTCGTTCTCATTAGATTTACTTCTTATAAACTGTATTGAAAATTAAGATTTTCCTTATTTACTTTAGTTTATTTTAAACATTTCTTATAAAATTCTATTAGCTTATATTATTAAAATTCTATTGACTATAGCTTTTATGTCCGTCATTCATTACCAGAGAAATAATTAATCCAGCAAAGAACTAAAGTCACCGACATAGTGGAAAGGATTACCTCATTGAATTTGCAGTGATCCGGTCATATGGTCAGAAGAATTAAAGGTTTATGGACCAATAAGATACTGGGGTCGAGCCCGCGTTTGGGAAGGCATTGGTCGACCCCCGACCAGGTGGGATGCCGATCTCTATGCAGCCGGTTCAAGTTGGAGAATTATCTTTGCATGGACGTCTTGGCGTTCATTGAAAAAGACCAATGACCAGAAGCAGACGGATAAAGGCTGCTAATGATGATTATTATGAAGCACTATTATTTAGTTGTCTTGTGTAATTAGTTTGTATTAACTTAGATTAGGGATAAACCGACGCTATTAAAATTAAATTTTACGCAAAAAGAATTGCTTAATATAATTATATTTTTTTATTACATAGGCAGGTAGACGAGCAGTCGGGGCCACCAGATGAAAAGTGGTCACCGACGCCCATAGACATTGGCAATACAGGTATCACCAACGCGCTGCCTACCGTGAGACATAGAATGTTAAGTCTCGTTTACCCAGTAAATACGCTGGCTACGGTGCCCTTTAAACCGGAACATAGTAGTGTTTTCACACTACTGCTTTGCGGTAGAAATAGGCACCGCGTTGGTACCCACCCAGACGGTCCCCTGTAAAAAGGAGACCTACTGGTTGACCCACCGTTATAATGCTATTGCATAGTTAGCATTATATCTGTTTTGACACCTTCATGAACCCCGACTCAGTTTCTCTGCCACCGTAACGAAAATGACTTATGACTTTTAAAACATTCATTTAAAAATTAACTATAGGCCATGAATACCTTTTATTGTTTTAGCAACATTTTACACAAGTTAGTTACAACCAAATTGCTGTTAATAGTAGCCTGGAGTTACATACATATACTCAGTAGGCAACCAGACTAAAATAACATTGTATTATAAATAATCCTGATAAAATGATTTAAACAAAACTTCATTCTTTTTACATTTTTATCCATTTTAGTTAGTAAAGTTTAGTGTAGTTAGTAAAGTTTCTTATAACTAATATAATGTAACCCGAGGACGTTGTTTTTCACTACTATCTTTTTTAAACTTGTCTGTTTAGACATAGCAGGCCCCTTTTTACAGGGGGCCGTCTGTGGTGGTACTAGCGTGGAGCCTATTTCTGCCGCAAAGCAGTGGTGTGAAAACACCACTGTGTTCCGGTTTGATGGGCATTCTATCTTATATCTTACGGTAGGTAGCGTGTAGATAGTACCTTTGGTATTGCCGATGTCCATGGGCGTCTGTGACCACTTTTCATCTGGTGGCCCAACTGTTCGCCTGCTCTCTCCTCTACATTAAGGTCATTGCTAATGCGGCGTTGGATAGGAGCGACTATCGTTATTTAGGGGAAGTTCTTGTTTTGTGTTCAAGTGCATATTTTTAAATGTTTTAATGCATTAACAATTGTTCTCTACGCCTTGTTTAGACATAATTTTCAAATTACAGTAATAACTGAAGTTGATTGCGTCATTTAATAATACGTGTTATTCAATATTTTTTACGGTTAGTGCTCAAAGATTAGGTCGTTAGTGCCTGAAATTATAAAGGCCTAGGCATTGTTCCGTGTCCAACAAGGCCGGCTGATGTAACGCAGCCGATCATTGCATGAGAGCACGGTCAACGACCTTGCCCGCGTTCCTGGAATATCGATAAAACAGTTGCACATCACTAATCGCTATTCTAACTGCCTCCGTAACCTAGTGCTATGGGCGTGTACTTTAGAAACCGGAGGTGGTGGGTTCGAATCCTGCGAAACTCAACATATTATCATTGTTGTTTCCTAGTTGGTTAGGGCAATATGGGCCGATCGCCCAATTGTCTGAAATGTAAGAAGATCCATGTGTCGGATGAGCATTTAAAAAGTCGGTGCATCCACCATCCCGCATTGGACCAGCGTGGTGGGTTCAAAACCCCCTAATAGAGGAGGCGTGCATTAGGGTAGTCCTATGTCCAGCAGTGGACTAACACAGGCTAACGATGATGATGATTTTATCGGTTAATGGTGACAGGAATGAATCACTCGTTCATGAACATTAAAAACCTTGACCGTAAATGGACTTATGAATAGAGCTCTTACTTCGCAAGCAACAATATCTAATCAGGGTGTGTCCAAGTTTGTTTGACGTAATAATTGAGTTACAATCACGTTTTCAAAATCAAGGGTATTCACTGTTGACGTTTTTTAATATGTCTTCAAGTTTAACGATTCGCCGGCCGTAGTTCTGGGTCAAGTTTGATAAATAACCGATTTGTATGCTAGTAGGTTTTAGTTCTTAGGGTTCCGCATAGAAAAATCAAATAACGTTACTCTCGTTGATAAATAAAATTTAACTGGAAGTGTGCCTGTCATAAAATGGTTATATTTTTAATCCATAAGGGGTGCAATATTGTTATACTTCAATTGCTGTTATCTCTGTTGTCTAACACCAAATAGTATAAATTTAGTAGGTTAACTAATAGTCGGTTAACGGTCGGTTGTTAATTTTATAATTCGATTGTGCGGAACCCTTATTTCTCGGGTTCGTTTGGCACTTGGCCGCTTTATGCCATAAGTATAATAAATTACGTAATATTAATTATTTTTACCTAAATAGAATGAAAAAACATCTCCCATCAAGGTTTCAAAAGAAACTTAGCATTATCTAATGTTAGCCAAAATTTATCTGCATGATCTATCCAACAAAAGTTATAACAAGTATGGTTATAATAAGATTAAAGTCTGCCAAATGGTTTTTTTACTTAAATAAAACTTTGGTCTGAAATAGTTATAGTGAATGGTTTGTCTCAGCTCAATGACAGAGTAAAAAAAAATATGACAAATGAATTCGAAATCGGAAACAAATCGATTAACTAACAAAAATTAAATTATTACCACATAAAAAAAATATCTTTGAATTGTTAAAGAAAAAAAAATATATATATTAAAAACCCAGATTATTAAAATGAAATATAATAAATAATAAACATCTCTTCAACATTAATTAACAATAATTATTAAACATTATTATTACTTAGTACTATTAACTTTTTAATCATTTAAAAAAAAACATATAACAAAACGGCCCGGACTATTCTTAATATTGTTTCGTTGTTTATTCTGTCTATATATTATTAAATAACCGTAAATATTTAACGGCCTCCAAATCCAGGCAAATATACGAAATCTTTAGCTTTATTGCACGGTAACATTCGCAATGTGACAACTAGAAAAGTCTATACCAGTTCGGTTCGTCAAGGAATTTCTACCGAGGCCATCGGACGTTTAGTAAGCGGAAAACACGACAGACAATCAGACAGACCTTCCTTCGATATAGTCGGAATTCATTGAAAGTGTTGAACTGCTGACGTAACAAATTAACCTGTTACGATGGAGTACAAACCGTTTGTGGGGTCAATTGAAACCGCACAACGGCACAGAGGCCAAGTGTAATCTATTGTGACATGTTGGTTTGTTAATTGTAATGTTCGAAATTCAAATTGCAAATTTTGAATTTACGGACAATATGATTGTCTTGAATTTCTTTAAGTATCGTAAGCATATATAATTTTTAATGATTGTGTTAGAAAATCTGTCTAAAAAGAGGAGACTGAGTTACTCCCAGTCGTATCAGCTATTTTATAAAAAAACTTCAGTGAAAAGCCATTCCATCAGCCATTCCAGAGAGTCAGTAGGAACAAATATACAGACAAAAAAAATTAAAAGTGTTGTTTTGTTGAATGTATTGTTTATATATAACAATGTAATCATTTAACAAAGTTTATATTGATATTGCAAACAGACGCTGTAATTTTATTAATTTGTAAATTAAATACGGCGTGGAGTTTTCAATTTTAGTTGTATTTATTTGGATTATTTAACTATTTTTTAAGTGCATGAAGTAATTTTAGGGTTATTTACAGTAATACTAAGTCTTCTTCTTCTTTTATTTATAATGGCTCCACCGAGGATGTTTCGGTGATTCTGCCAATGTCAAGGTTGAGGGTAACACAAAGTATTTGGTTTAAACGGATCAGTAAAAGATGATATTTTATAGTAAAAAGGCTCTTAATCGGTTGAGATACCTGGGACAAGCACAAGATAATGAGTTAGTAAGTATAGAGCTACAGACAACATGTTAAAACATATATTTGGTACAGAACAAACATTGATACAACCAAACAAATGGGAAGAGAGAAGAGGGGAAAAATTTAAAGTTTTATATTATTTACATGAATAAATTTACAAAGAGTTGTAATTTGGTATGGTTTATTAAATGTTAGAAGAAATGGGATGTTGATAGGCCTGGGTATTTTAGGAGGGAGGATGTCATAAGGAGGGACTACTAGGTTTGTACAAGAGAAAAACAAGTGTTCTAATGTACCTTCTGCTAAGCCACATTGGCTAATACTAAGTCACAACGAAACGTTCTAATACATAGCGAGGTAAAAAAAACAAATGAGAGATAGTTTTAAAAGAGAAGTGTCATTTCAAAACAGAGTTGGAGGTAAATAAAAGTAAGCGATACATATACAATAAATATTATTATGTGGTAATATTTCTATTATTCAGTTAAATACATCCTCTTAACAAATTGACAATTTTTTTTTTACTTTTGTGTTTTGTTTATTTAAACCGTGTTGCTTATTATTTTTTATAATGTAGTTAATACTATAATTTCGAATACAAATTTAATTAAGAATTTAAAACAATCTCTGAATTGTTGTAGAATATTTGTTCTTTATATACATCTTTTATTGTTGGCTAAATGATACAAAAATATTTACCGTAAAATACTCTGGTAAGGAATTGTTCTGAGTACTGTCATTAACCCATCTAAAATAAATATACATATTAAATTTTGCAATGGTGCTTTGCAAAGAAAGTTACACGATGACATATTTTTATGATTTATATTTTTAATCACTAATGATCGAATCATAAACAATATTAAGTAGGTCGTTGTAAACCCTTACGTTTTCATGTGGGTACAACATAACCATAAATTAGGACATATTTCCGTCATTATAGTGGGAAACGATAATAATAGCAACATTAAACAGAATCACCGAGGCCGTTGCGTCGCTCAAATGCATTTATGTTAATGGAACCATTCAACGGCAGACGTAAATAGAATGAGAAACAGAAACGCAATAGGCCCACGGCGTTATAGTAACCTTAGCAAGGGGAACTAGTTTATGAACTGGTCTCAGAACATAGACAATCAACTGTAGGTAAGCTAGGTGGAAAACCGATTCTAGTATTTAATTACTTTTAATAATTTCCGAAGTTTCAGGCCGTTTCCGGACTTTATGTTCATTACAGAGACTCCACAATGCAATCCGTAAAATAGTTTTATTTAAAATTTTTAGTATTCATAAACTCTTTAACTGCTTCAGAATGGTAGTGGTATAAGCTTGTGTTTTAGAAAGCGGAGGTCGTGGGTTGTAATTTTACGGGGACTCAGCATCTTTGTATTGTTGTTTCCTACTTTGTAGTAAGAAAAACGAAACATGCGTTGAGTGTTCACGTAAAAAGTTGATTCAAATCCTGATCTCTCCAGTTGTATCAATCATTTGCCCCATTAGATTACGATACTGAATTGAAACTGGAAAATGGAGAGATAGTTGATATCTCATATAGATTGGCGGTCGACGTGATCAGCTGGGAGGACATTCTATGTTATTACTATTCGTAAACTCTTAGGGTATTAAATGAAATATCGGCGTCCGTGACTACTTTCCACCAGGTGGCCCGACTGCTCGTCTACCTATGTAGGCAATAAAAAAATCTTTAATTAATAATAAATTAAAGTTATGCAAAAAAAACTTTATTTTTAAATTGTTTTTCGGCACTGGTAAACAATTGATTTTTTGTCAGTTACGACGTTCCCTTTTTTTTCAGTCGATATTGGTACACTACACAGAGCTACTAAAGCTTCATGAAAAGGAAAAGATTGAAAATTATTAAACGTTTTTATTCTTTCAATACATTTTTTAGAAAGTAGGTTAGCGATATTATTGTAGGAACGTACAGTGGAAATTTTATTGTGAATGCAGGACAACTTTATGCAATAGTCGTTAAAAGTGTTTAACGACATTATGCGGGTGTTAATTTAATGAGAGAAATAAGTACATTTTTGTAGCGTTTATCATTGGCAATTTTTAATGCTCTTCGATTCTGAAAATCTCATGTACCTAATACCCGTGAATAATTCATTTTAATAATAAAAAATTATAACTATTTAAAATGTAAATCTACAAACCCTGGTTTAACACTTTTGGTGAAGAAATTGTGTATCAGGAACACTTTTCGGTATAACACGTGTAATATTAAAAATTACATTGCAAAATTTTTAAAGTAAAAAAAAATTATAAACTTGTGTAAAGCTAATTTTACGCAATATCTAAATGAATCGGGAGTGAATACTGTTACAGAAAATATTTTGATACAAACAAATTTCTTAAAAGTTTGTCAGAGATTTAATATGCAGCTGGTAAATTAGCAGAGATATATTGTAAATAAATATTTTCGAAATTTTACTACCGCTTTTTAAATAAATGTTTAACTAAATTGTTCATATAAGGTAGATCAAAAGTGTAAGAATAATTCAAAATAATCATTCCTGCGTAGAGATATTTGTCACATGAAGCTAATGTATGTGATATATGAATCTTATATATCTATAAGTATAAAATTCTAAGGAATTTATTACAAAACCACAATGTACATTTTATGAAGATTAACATCGGCAATATACGGCATATAATTGATATACAGAATAACTTAGAAGTTAAAATTAGTTGTAATTACGAAGCCGGAACATTTGAGACTTGGCTCATGAGACGCGTAGGAAGCCAAAGTATTTATAATGTTTATTGCTGCCTCATTTAACACTATATTTACCAAACCAGTCATTTTTACAAGTTTAAGCACGAAATTTACGTTTAAAAAAAAGGTGGTCTATCTAGTGTTAAAAATCGGTCATATTGTTAAGTTAAAATTGTTTTTTTTCGTTATATATCACTATATAATTAATTAGGCATTTTCTTATATTTAATATTGTATAATGTTACTTTGTTTGGATTAAGCTTTTCGTCTGCTAAAGCTGCTTGTCAAAACAATGTTAAAGAATTACCCATCAAGAATTTACATTAAATAATATTCAGTGAAATTCTAAAAAAGGGAAAAAACTAGGATGGTTAGCCAAAAGCAAATAAAGTACACAAACACGGTGATAACAAATTTTGAACTAATATTGATTGTTGAAATAAATCATATTGTGCTCATATTTATTTATACATAATAGGCTTTATAATGTTAATAAATGTTATTTCAGTACGTCATAGTCGTTCATTAAATGTTGGTGTATTTCTATAGGTAAAACCGTTTTTAGCTATTTAATATTGCCTTAAATGTTATGCTGTAACAAATAATGCAAATATATTATTTGCAGTGAACACATCACGTATCTTTCCAAAATTATGTTATTGCCATTTTTAATTAGCATATACCATAGATTATATAAGAGGACACTATTTATTTTAATTTTACAATTTTAGTGTTAAAAAATTAAGAGTTATTTTATTTATTTTTTTAAACTACTGTTGATTGGAACAGTGACCGCAAAAAAAAATTGTGCCAAAGCCCTGATCTTGATAACTTTACCTCGGTAAAATAAGAGATGGAAGTTAAGTAAACAAAGGATGATGTAAAAATACATTGATACTCTTATTGTGTAAAATTGTGAGGGAATTGATTATGACCGTGGTCTGCCATCCACCGCGCACACGTCTGCTTCTAGTTCTAGATAACTTATCGTTATCGTTAAGTATAATTTTAAAATCCAACAGATCCTATTCCAACAGAAACCGGGGTCCGTGGGTTCGAATCCTGCGGGGACTCAAAAAAAATATTGTTGTTTCCTAGGAGAGTTAGGGCAATTTCGGCCGATCACCCAATTGTCTGAAAAGTAAAATGATCCAAGTGCCGTATGGGCATGTAAAAGTCGGTCACTCACCGCATTGGACCTGCGTGGTGCGATACGGTCTGAAAACCCCCTAATGGAGGGGGCGATCGTTAGGGGAGGCATGTGTCCAGCAATGGACTAACACAGGTTAATGATGTATGTGTGTATGTATTTCCAATTTCCGTCTTCGAGTGCAAAACTACTTAGACGGTTCTTTATAAAAAGGAGGTTAAACGTCTTTAAAAATGCCAAAAAGCTACATAAAATATTTAGAAAAAAATCTTAACAAAAGTACTTACTCAATAGGTAGTCAAAAAGTTTTCCAATTGAATGAATTCCATATCCAATGCTTTAGTTCCACGGCCAGGCATAAAAAGCACCTTTATGGAGTATGTTATTATTTATTTGTTTCATTATTGTTTTAATACCACTATTAATTTAAAAAAATAAAGAGGCCTTTTTTAATTTTTGACCTACTACATTTTATGCTTTGCAGTCTTTTCAACAGCGAAATTAATTTATAAAAAGCTCACTAACCGATTAAACGTTATAACAATTTTAACGAACATTTTATGAGTTTTTACGTTTTATAGAAAATAAAACTGATATTTTATAAGAAATTTAATACTAAAATTTACTTTTCGACGTTCAAATGGTTTTGTCTCATGGATAACGATAAAAAAATATTAAATCGTAAAAAGCCCACGATCCAACCATTGAAATAATCTTTGGTGATGATTGATATTTTACTAAAAAACATATTGCGTAGATGCAGTCACAACAAATGCGTAATTATTTCTTATTTACGGAAATATATTGTACTTGTTTTGAATATTTACGCGTAACTGCTAACTGGTTTTGAATTGCATATTCAATATTTATGGCTTGTAAACAAATTATACAAGTTAATCGGCCCAACTATTTAATTATATAAAAGTTTTAAATATTACTTAATAATAAATAATATTCTCCAGTCGATTACGACTAAGGTGGCCAATCTATATTAGAGATCAGCCGTCTACGCAGGAGAAATTATAGTTCACAATTGTACGTTCCTTTACACCCTCAAAGCCCGATGAGACGGATTATAATTATGACCTGAAATAACCTGCTAAATAAAATAATTCCGTTGCAACATTCATTACGTTGTCTTCCGTTTCGACATACTGCGTTATTATAGATTCTATTAAAGTAGTTAATGTTAAGTTTTATAAAAACACAGATTTATTTTATAAACAGAAAAAAAAAACGGAATGTTGAAAGCGGAGGTCGCGGGTTCTAATCCTGCAAGGACTTAACAACTTTTTATTGTTGTTTCCTAGCTGTTTCCGGGCCGATACCCGATTGCTTGCCAGTTATCCTGCCCATCGGGTTTTGAGAATACAAAAGGAATAGGTCATTCACCTTTGTTTGCACGTACCCTTGTACACTACAATATTTATAGTCCTTTTACTTCCATCGAAGGAAGACGAGCAGTCGGGCCACCTGAAGGAAAGTAGTTACCGGCTCCCGTAGATATACGTAATAACAAGAGTACTAACTTCTACCAATGCGCTGCATACGTGAGAAATAGGTAAATACGTTACGTCTCGTTTACCCAGTAAATACGCTGGCTACGGTGCGCTTTAAACAGAAATTCATAAAAGTTTGCAGTTTTTCAGTCTAAGAGCTTTGGTTTACCAAATTGTGTTTTCTTGGTCTTAAATACTAAGGACATTTTTCTTCTATTAGAGTTATATTTTTAGAATATAAGACTTATTAACAGTTTTGAAGCCTCAAGCAATTTATCACTTACTAAGATTGAAAGAAATGATGCAAGACTCCAACTAAGGCAATGACAACTTTTAATATTGCTTAAAATTTTTGCGCAGCAAGAATAGTAATATCATGGACAATTAATTATATATTACTTGTCTCCGGTAATATGATAGTAATTTACTTAAATTTATCCAAATTACTGACCTCAAATTGAACTTTAATCGCACAATTATGAAAGTAAGAGTTAAAGATTTTTAACAGTAACTCAATGATTCGAGGTGACCTCCTTTATTACAAGTTAATTACAGTACAAGGTTATGACCGACTTATATATGCTTCGACTTTTTTGTGAATTGTTATGCAGAATCAGTTTACGCATCGATTTAACAATTCTAATAGAAAATAGTATTCCTATAAAGGGCTTTAATACTACCCGAAAACAAATTTGTGTCAAGTTGGGTAAGGTGTTGTAACAATCGGCAATTCAACACAACAACACATGTTGTATTGAACTGCCGATTGTCTGAAAAGTAGGTAAGATTATTCCTGTTAAGACATAAGGACATATCCAAAGCAATTCAGTTTTGAAGAATAGAAGTAAGACAGAAGTCTTAGATCGTTACTGCGGTGAAATATTCTGATTTTTAATCTATTTCAGTAATCATATTATCCATTTGAGACGTGCAGGCTAAATATCAAATTGACCTGCAAAAATCTAATATTTCTATTTGCAAGATAATCCCTAAAATTATATAAATTAAACTGTGCTTTAATACCTGAAATTTATTTTACTTTTCTACTTCCATGCTATTTATTTCTGAGCAATCATATTAGTTCACTTTCGTAATTCGTTCAGTATCCTAATCAGCCTGTGATAGTCCACTGCTGGACATAGGCCTCCCCTAATACACCTCCATCCATTAGGGGATTTTGGACCGTATCCCACTACGCTGGTCCAATGCGGGTTGGTGGGTGGACCGACTTTTTACATGCCCATCCGACGCATGGATCATCTTACTTTTCAGACAATTGGGTGATCGGCCCAAATTGCCCTAACCAACTAGGAAACAATAATGAAAATTTGTTGAGTCCCCGCAGGATTCGAACCCACGACCTCCAATTTCTAAGGCACACGCCTATACCACTAGGCTACGGAGGCAGTATCACGTGAAAAGAATTTTTTTACGCGGAACGACGGAGTACTGGCTTCCTCAATTCAAAAATAGGTATAGTGAATTTCATGGATAGTTTAGACGTCTGTCAAGTTAAGGCTTTAATTTGATGTAAACAAACGTAACCGACTTCACATACCCATCCTGTGCAAGGATTACCGTACTCACATAAAGTTTTTTACACTGATAAAAAGGGATATAAAAATGAAACAACCGGTATCAGTCATCATTACATTTTAATGAATCAATTTATTTACAAAACTCTCGGTGGACATAACAATCAGCATTTGCGTGGTTCCGCTACCCCACGGTACGAAAAGCCTCACATTTGCAAATGGTTCGAAGTGAAATCCACTTTATAATTATACCATCTCTCTTTTGGACAAACTGCTCGTTATTTTGGCAACAGCATAGAAATGAGAGAAAGGGAAATTGTACTCCATACAGTCAAGTGCTTAAAAGCCGATTCGTTTTAATACGAAATTAATTTGTATACAAATATTACTTAATCTATAAAAACAAAGTAATGAAAAGGCGTTGTACTGTTGAACGCACTCGCCAATACAAGGCTATATCTTCGTCTTGTTTACATGGATTTCTCATTTATAGGAATTAACAATATAAGAGAAAGGATGAACGACGAAAGACCGAGAAGGAATTCCAGTATTGCTAGGCGTATCTTGGTCTTAACCCTATATTTTTTTGTTAGTGCTTTAATGCACACAAATATAGATTTCTGGGCACTATGAAATATTTTATGTTTCCTATGCCCAACTCATATGATTTATATAGACAATGAACCCTATAGAAACTTTAAAGCTTCTTACGTAGAGGTGTTATTAGTTGGCGTTCGCTAAGTAATGTTATTGATAGATTGACATCTCGGTGACAATCTTTTAATAAAAAAACTTGATTTTAAGGTCGCATATATTACATTATTGAAAAAAAGGAGTTTTTACGGATTTTATCGCGTTTAGTTTACATTATAAAACAGCCGTGACGGTCACGTCACGGGGTAGACTAATAAACGCGATAAAATCCGTAAAAAGTCCTTTTATTCGCGTGAACAAAGGAAATTAATTACATTGTTTATTCAAGTACAGTTATTAGTTAAAGTGATAATCGGATCAACATCGAAAGTGGTTAAAATTTACTGCCGGGTCGTGTACTAGCATTATAAACTCATACATGGCTATCCTAAACGGCAGATGAATATTCATACTAATAATGTATAATAGTGGGATAGTACACGGTCGCATCCCGTGCGCATCACTAGCCGTGAAGTTATTCCACTCGTCCTGATGAAGGACCTCTGATAGGTCCGAAACTAGGCACCGATGCCGATTTCACGTTAGTTTAGCCGTTTATAAAATACATTAGTAGAGAAATGTCTCACTTTAATCGTTTAATATTTATGTTGCTTTATTAAAAACACTAATACTGATAGTATTGTATACATGATAAATATAAATAATACAAATAAAACAATTCCAAGAACTGGATCTCAATGAAATTAAACGATAATAAGGTTATAACGTTAATATCACTGTCATAAATAAATAATATTGCAGTTTATATCAACAAAAACAACTTGATGTGTTATTCAGTACTTAAAGAACACGTAAAGTTTGAAATGAGAACAGGTTGCAGAAAAGTTGTGATAATCATTGTTTTTTAAAAGCAAAACTTGTATGGTGACCGAGATTAAACTGAAATAGGAAAACAAACATTTGTTTTGTATTAAAAAAAAAAACATTAAATAGATATTCAAATATTCAAAAATATCTGTTTTTTTTCTTCTCATTTCTTAAATACAACAAAACCAATTACGTAAGAGTGTTACATGTTTACAAAAAATATAGTCTACATTACACTTTGGCCGAAAGTTAGGGTTTGAAAAAATTTGAACGAAAATCTTCCATATTATAAAAAAAGTAAGTATGTTGTTGTTGGGATAAAAAATACCGGCCACAGATTGTCACGCGGTTGTCACTAATCGATAGAACGATTCTTTCGGAAGTTTGGGTATGTTAATAAGTTTTCGTTGTACATTTGAGTAAAATATAATTAATATTTGTCGTACATGTCGGGAAAAAATTAAGAGTCTGACAGCTGTCAACGTAAACGCTGCCCTAAAACCCTATAAGATTTGAAAAAATGATTTTGGAAAATATTCTTCTTTCTAGACCCAAAAAGTCTACGATAATTATGTAATGGTAATTTGACATTGGAATTTTTCTATAAGATATCTGATATAAACTTGTAAAATAGGTTTTTTATGCATCAAGGTTTTTTTACATTTAACAAGGTCGCGGCCAACAATAGTAGTCTTCCTAAGACCGATTAAAATATTCAATATTTGGTCAGAGAATAAAGATGGTGAGTAAAGGTGACATCATTCAAACCATTTGCAAACGGAAGACAAATAAATACAAACGCTTTTAGCCGATACAGAATTTATAAAACTAAACCAGACATTATCAAGAGCACCTAGCGAGCGTTTATCTAATTATTAACTACATTAATAAAAAATAAAAAAAACAATATTTTGGTTACAAATAATACAATACAGGAAATGTGTCCAGTGGCCATTTTGTTTTCAACAATACACGCTCGCCTTAATGACAATATAAACGAATAGTCGTAATGTAAACATTTCAATTTCCATTTCACTCTTAAAACATAATAACACTTTTGTTTCCTCATCAATTTCACATAAAGCTATAACAACAGTTCAACGTATATAACTTTCTGAATTGTCAATTTTACAAACATTACACTTATGTAATAATTAATTACTTCGCGTAACATACCACCATCGATATAAATTCATAAATAACGGCTGTTATAAAAAAAAGTTTTGTAGAACACACAAATGTGTTCCGCGTAGCATTTTATCACATAACACGTTCCCTATTCATAATGCCTAACGTTCGATCTCGTTCTCTTTGCTTCACCAAAGTACCGATTATGCGGAAAATTAGTGAAAAAAAAATTTATTTATCTCTGCGGGCCACCGTTGGAACTTACATATACCTGATCCGAATAAGTTGTGAAAAACAAAATGGTGGATCGCTGCCGCACCAACCGAAAGTTTTAACGCCAAATTGTTTGGCTTATTCCGGTTCAGGATAAGGTGGCGTTAAAACCGAACTTTTGTCGGCACTCAACGAACATAAGACAAAACTCGATTCGAACATAACACCGGCAGAAGCCGCATGGAGGTAACGAACAAGTTCGGCGTAAAATGTACGCACCTTCCTCCTAACTATTTGGTATTTAATGTTGTTTAGTAACAGTGAGAAAAGATTTTCCTTGGTAATTTTTCAGAGAAGTTCGTATTTATCGTGCTCAAATAGCTTCAGTACGTATACATCTCGATATTATACAACGACCATACTCATTTGACACTAAAAAATTAGTTTTCATATTAATTGATATGAAAATATCAATTATTTTATACAATATTATAGTTATATATCATTGATAGTTCGGGTGTCACCGTTTTCCGATAAAGATCCGAGTTTTGTCCAAGGAATATTATTTCTCACTACATCCATAACGAAGAATTGACTGCATTGCTTTGACTCACTTATAACGCTTCTGTTAACAACTATATGGTTGTCAATAACAATGGTATAGAAGTGTATATATTGACATCGAAAACTGCTAAGCAACTATAATTACACATCACACGCTTTAATGAACATGTTTAAAGTATATAATATTTAATTGGAATAATAAAGATATATACAAAAAATTAAAAATGCTTCACAGTTTTAAATCCATCGAGAAATTGTCAATATACCAACAAATATAACCGGCCAAATGAAATATGGAATTATAGTAACAAACTTTATTAGGGCTTACGTCAGGGACTTTTATTGGTTGAATATCGCGTGCGAATTGCAAATGGCGGCAATCCACCAATTACAACGCGCTATTAATGCATCACGTGAGACTTCGTTAAATAATTTCACATATAATTTACTACGCTATTATTATGATACAACATATATTTCTTCCATAATAAACATAAACGACCCAAAAGCCGTAATGTCAGGCGTGTTAAAAAAATCATAGCATTGTGCCTTTGTCGATATTAATATTTTTATAACTTTATTGAATAAAAGTACTTTTAACGGATTTTATAGCGTTTATTTTAAATTTTTAATACTTGACGTACACCTTGCACCGGCTTAAATAGCTTTGGAAACAGCTGAATGCTTTATTACACGTGAGCTTTTCACACAGATGGCGTTTGAATGGACTTCTTTTATACGCAAATAAGCTAAATCCATCTAAATTGTATAGCTTAGTTTACATCCGCTGAAACAGAAAAACGCGATAAAATACGTTAAAAGTCATTTCATTCAATAATGTGTAGTATTCACGTAAAGAAAAGAATTCATTATTTTAAAAACTTATTCACAGCTTTGTAATATATAAATTATTGGGGTACACATGGATAGGAATATCCGCATACGAAATTGTAATAGTTAAGGAAATAAAATTTCCTAATAGAGACAATGAAGCCTAGAATTTATACAAACAAATCTAATGACAAACTGATTTGTTTTACATAGAAAAGTCACGATTACAACATAATATCGACAAATAATAGTGTTACGTTCTTGCGCAATTATATTTTGACATAACTTTTGTTTGCAAAAATTCCTGATTAAATTAATAATTGCTTAGAAAATAATTTCTATAAAGATAACGATAGAAAGAATAATAAAATAATATTATTATCGAATTGGTAATTTTAGTCTAAAATTTATTTTTTTAAATAATAATTGTAATGAATTATTTTTTAATACTTTATCAATTTGGTACGTTACATTTTAACGAGACATCGTGATCGATAAGAATGTCATAAATATGAAACAATTATATTTCTCCACGTTAGCTTTTTTATTGAGAACAATATATTTAAAGAAAAAACTTTAATATTTCACATTCTAAATAATGTGACAAAACTGTAAAAGGAAAGCAACTCACAAAAAAAATTGTTTTTAGTATCCATAAATATTTACATTGATTTCTTTTATATTTCCTTTGTATAGACAAAGATCAAAAATGAAGCAATTCAAAAGCGGACTACACAAAAATAAACACTAGCAATTAGTTCCACTTCATGTGTATATACAAATAAATTGTGCATTTTATTCAATTTTATTTACAATATTTATTTATAATAGCAATGTTTAGTTTAAACTATACTTTTTTATATGCGATGAAATATCAATGCTTTATAAAACAATCTTAAACCTAATAAAAAATAAGGATTTTTTACTTTTATTATTAAGTACCATACAATTTAGTGTACTTAACGTTAAAATACTACTAGGCCTTCGTAAATAAAACACTTTCAACGCATAGCGAAAGAATTTTTTAAACCGTAAATTGTATAAAACTATGGAGCTTTGGTATTTGCTAATAATTTATTGATGGAGTATTTTTCATCGAAATTTATTCTATTTGCCATATGATATTCGGTGAAAGTATTATGGCACACTTTAAAAATAAAATGCTAGTCTTTAATTTCTCAAGGTTTGTGAATATTTAATCATTACTGTTTTAAACATGTAATTAATCAATGAATAATTATTAAAAAAAATGTAAACACATGTTCAAATGGAAAATTTAAAGTTTCCACAATCGATATTTTCTTTTTTCGCATGTAACAATTACATATTATTAAGTTTAGGCTCGATAAACTATTTTTAGATTATTGATACATAAATACAATAATGTATACATTATTATTAGACTGTACACATATCACACAAACATTCAACATTTTTATGCCATTTTGTTTATTTTTCTCGCCTATACAATCAATAACTGATAAAATAATAAGCTACATATTAATAATACAAACTCTAAATGAAAAAATAAACAATATCTAATTATTACTTTGTAATCCTTAAATTATAATTACATTCAACTATTTTATTTTTATACTTTCTTGTACTTTGTCAAGGGGCTCCAACTGTCCTAGAGTTTAGGAAATGTCATATTTTTTATACAATCTTATTCAAAGAGTCAAATTGAGCATTTTAATTTCCTATGAGTATGTGGCGTACATTTCGTAAAATCTAGGCCAAAGGTCATATAGGTCGCATAGTTCGAATGTCTCGCTTTGGCACGAAGTGAAAACGGTTTCAGTTCGACAAAATACAATTGAGATCTTAAAGTGTAAAATAAATTATTATGGCAAAAGGAAAGGATTTATTCAATTGTTTTAAATTAATATGCGAATGTTGCCTACTCATCTCGTATAGTACAGTCCAAATACGACCCCACTTTAAATAATAGACTTAATACACTAACTTTGTATGAATACGACGTGAATTTTTAAATTTTGTCAAATTAACGATTCAGAATGATTTAGTTTAATGTATCATCAATTAAAAATCTTACAGTTACAAACTATAATATTGTTATTGATTTATAATTCCAAAGTAATGTCCTACTCATAAACAAGCCTAGCAAATACCATATTGTTTGCAGTAATTTTTTTTTCTTTGTTTGTTAATGTTTGTTATTTATTTCACTATTTATTAATACAAAAAAATATCTATTTTAAAATCGGAAAAAACTAGAATTTTATAAATTAATAAAAATAAAAAAAAAAACTTCAAGAGTGATGACCAAACAGTTCATGCTTAATGTATAAGTATACTGTATATTTTTGTGATTTTTTTTGTTTACACAATTGTATTATAATGGTAAAGCATGATTATCATTTTCAAAGTGATTCACTTTAAATGCCTATTTTACAGTTGTTATAAAAAATAGGGTCTAACGAATTGAAGATGATGATTTTTTCAATGGAATTATTAATATATGATATGATATTCATGTATAAAATCGCGCAATATCGGACGGGTGATGCGCGTATAATCATTACGAACGATTCTTGTGTTAATCTTACAATTTAGTATCGACGCACATTGAGAATATAATACTTACATAGCTGCTAAATTGTTTTGGACTTTATTTCTATACGACTAAGAACGATTTTCCGATCGCAGTTAACAATAAAAATGTTTTTGCTATGTAGTATTGCTACATCATTAGACTTTTTGTTAACAGCATATGCGATTTTATAATGTAATAAGTTACTCGTTAAGAGTTCTATTTTATGTTATGCCTTGTGTCAAAACGGTAGTTGTATTTTATACATGTTTTAATTAGCTTGTGTAAATCTACAACTACAGTTTTGTTGACTTGGTAATTATATTCACAAAGTCAATTTTTTTAGCGCCAAAAACATTAAGGGCCATACATAAATTACGTCACACAAATTCTGTGACCCCTCTCCTGACCCTGTGACAAAATTTGTGAGACCCCCCCATCCCCCTAGTGTGACGTCACAAATTTAGCAATTTTGCATTTAGAAAGTATTGAATTTAAACTGCCGTTATGAAATAAGTAGAATACTTATTTTAACACGTAGATTTAGAAATTTGACATCAAAAATTCTATCCCTACTACTCTCCTACCCCCCTTTCACACTTCATTAATCCCCTCCCTTCACCTTAACGTTTGGCATAATATATAGATGATCCCTACCAGCTATGATTCATTTCCGCTGTCAAATGTCAACTATTAAACCATACTAGACCAATATTCTTAGATGTAGAATTTGACATAACACTCATTTGACTTTAATAATTAATTCCGGATATTCAAGACAAAATCTCTATTTCCGGTTAACTGTCTCAATATATAAAATTTAGAAAGGCTTAAATATCAGTCGATTTAAATTTGTATCATTTACAATTGTTGTGCCATAACAACATCAGATTTAACAGAACAGATTTATTTTTCATATCAGACGAGTTGATTTGTTTAAATGTGCTGTTAGTTACTAGTAAGGATTAAAGGTTTTAGATTTAAACTCTTATTCAAATAGTAAACTTCATTTCACAAGCCTCATTCTATCTACTCTCCTTGATTTGTGGATGTACTTCAGTTAGTAAAATAACGGTAATACCCGAAATTTAACCGGTGATCGCACAGATTATAGAGCAAACTTTGGCTTGATTAACTTATACCAATGTAGGGGATTTAAAATAATATAAAACCACTTTCGAGCTGCGTAAATGCGCAAAGGATTTAAGTCTGTATGCCGTAGGTATAAGAGCACTTTCCGTGTTTAATGCAAAGGGGATTTTAGTCTCATGTGTAGGTAATAGAGTGTACTTTCTCGCTGTGTAGTAAGCGCCCGGGTTTTGTGTGAGTAAGTCTTTGTGACGTAGGCTTAGAGCACAAAGAGGATATTCGTAACTCTATGTTGATATAACATTTCACACGCGTGATATATACTCGTGTACATGTAGGTGATTTTAGTCTCTATGTTGTTAGCATTATTACGTAGGCGACCTTAGTTCGCATGTCGTAAATATTAGAGCACACATCGGATTATTTTCGTTACTATATGTCGGTATTGGATTGCACTCGCGCGATAAAGTACTTGTAGGTGATTTAAGTCTCTATGTTGTCGGCATTGTACATATTTGCTTTATAGTACGCGCATGAGATTTGAGCCTCTATGACGTAGGCTTTTCACACATTAGAAGTTTTCAGTTACTGTTGGTATTAGATTAAACTCGCATGACATACTAGACGACTTTAGTCCATATATAGTAGATTTTAGAGCACACGTTAGATTATTTTCGTTACTATAAGTCGGTATTGGATTGCACTCGCGTGATAAAGTACATGCAGGCGACTTTAGTCTCTATGTGGCAGGCATTAGAGCACGCTCTCTCGGTCGTCGGGGCTGGGCGGGCTGGGCGGGTCGGAGGGCGAGGCGGCGGTGCGCGTGATGGCGGGCGGCAAGGGCGCGCGCCCGAAGTTCGCGCCCATGGTGATGGGCGTGTCCTCGGGGTCCTCCTCCTCGCCCTCCTCCAGGTCCTCGTCGATGGGCGTCAGCACGTCCAGCGGCTGCTGCACCTCTTCGGGTTTCCTGGAAGCGGTCGGATTGGTTGACGATTACGACTGAATAATTATAACATAATAACAACGTGAATCATTAATAGACAGACATAACGTAGATTTCATAGTGTTATTTAAAACATTTTTGGCCTAAGTGTAAATTAATTAAGTACAAAAAAAACCTTTTATCAAATAAATTACTTTGTCTCGAGATTATAAGCATTTCACATCACATGATCACATCATCAGCCTGTAAATCAATCTGCATAGGGCTACTTAGGGGTTTCGGACCGTAACCTAAGCACACGCCCATACCATCTGAAAAGTAAGATGACAATGCGTCGGATGGGCATGTAAAAAGTCGGTCCACCCACCTAACTCGCATTGGACCAGCGTGTGGGATACGGTCCATAACCCTTAATAGATAGTGTAGGGGTCCTAGCAGGATGAAAACTATGAATGACGACTGCGAACATGGGGCCGCGAAGGAGGTGAGCGTGGCGGCCAGGAAGAAGGCGGCGGCCATGTAGAAGGAGGCGTCGTAGTTCTTGGTGGCGTCGTAGACGGCGCCCGCAAGGGGCGAGCCCACGATGGCCGCCGCGCCTCGGAACAGGATCAGCAGCCCGAAGGCGTTGGTCAGCTTGTCCAGCCCCAGCAGGTCCACCAGGATGATCGACGTCAGCGATATGTAGCCGGCTGGAAGTGATGATATCAAAATGAATATCTTTCTAAGTACTCCTTTTATGTATACAATAACACAGTATAGAAATATTTAACGTTACGGTATAAGCCGGTGTAGTTAATTGTGTTAAAAATGCAAGTTGTCTGTATTTGTAACATTGACGCGTCAAAAAACCTTTGATTCATTATATCTGAGATGATTTCATTACATAGAAGTTTTTTTATATATGTTGAAAATTACTCACAGATAGCGATACCAAACGCGATGGCGACCGCCACGTAAGCACCGTATGAGTAGCAGAAGGGCGTAAGTGCAACTGAAATCTGAAAAATTTGAACATTATAAGTATAAAAAAATAAAAGGGTAATAACAGATTTTATCAGATCAATGTTTTTATGTATCAACGAAAAGAGATAAAGTTAAAATCAAGTGTAAATTTATAACTAGCCTACAAATTGTACACAAGATAAGGCTTATGACTATATTACAACAGTGACATATTTCACTTTTTGTACAAAACATATCTATGATATAATGTACAACATTTATGTTTTTACCGTTTTTAAGATACGTTGAAAATTCTAATCTGATATGATATAAAGATATTTATATAAAAAAAATCAAACGACACGTATAAAAATTGGAATATTGAAAACAATATTCAGACTATTATCCAACCAGGATCTAACAGCAAATGAATGTAAAGTTATTATTTTTTTCTACATAATAAAGGGTGTTATAAAATATAATAAAAGTGACATACCGTGGCTATAACAAGGCATATATTATTGAGAAGCAGAGAGTCGACGCGCGGCAGATCGGCGACCGCGCCGCAAGCGATACGCCCGAAGGTGTTCGTTATCCCGATGATGGACAGCAGGAACGACGCTTGTGAGGGTTCCACGCCCTGAAGATAAATTAAACTGAGATATTAAATATGCTAAGAATAGTATAGTTTGGTATGATTTAAAGTATGAGTCAATTTAATTAATTTCTGTATTCAAAATAGAAGTATTACACTCCCAAGGCCCGCTGAGTTTCTTTCGCCGGCTGTTCTTCTTAGAGTGTACAATTTTAAGCGCAAACACGTTGTTTATGTGACGCATGACCGACACAACCAGATAGATCATTCGCAGCATCTTTTTACATGCCCATCCGACGCATGGATCGTCTTACTTTACTGGTGATCAGCTTGCATTGCCCTAATAAACTAGGAAGCAACAGTAAAAAGTTGTTGGTGTCCCGCAGGATTTGAGCCAAAAAAACCTTCGGCATCTAAAGCGCGAGCCCATCCCACTAGACTATGGAGGCAGTTGGAGGAATGTAAAAGGAATAATGCTTATGCTGGAAGATAAGACAAACGTCATATTCAGCGCGTATTGCCTTATCCAACAGGGACACAGAAGTGTTCTCACACTGTCGCTTTGGTAAATAATAGGCAGTTGTATTATTTTCTTGCATTTACGTAAATACTAAATATAATTTTCTGACGTTTCAGATTCTTATAGGATCTATGGCCACGGGCAGTCTTCCCGTGACCGTGGGTCCTTCAAAGTATATAGTAAGTTATATAAAATCCGTAAAGCCTTTTATTAAATCAGATGCGTTATTATAAAAGGGACACATGCTCAGTCGCTGTAAGATGATTATTATAGAGAAACTAGCGACCCGCTCCTGCTTCGCACGAGAGCTATGCTATACAAAATATACCTGTAATATTAAGCGTGTGTTATACATATAGACCTTCCTCTTCAACCATTCTATTTGTTAAAAAATATAGCATCGAAATCCGTTGCACAGTTCTAAAGATTGAAGCATACATAGGGATATAGGGACAGAGAAAGCAACTTTGTTTTATACTATGTAGTGATAAATGACTCACATTGAGACAGGCGGCGTCGACGATGTAGACGAAGGGCACGTAGAGGCCGGCCATGCCGAACACGTTGGAGACGCCGATGAGCATGAAGGCGGGGTCGCGGAGGAGGCTCACGTCCAGCATCGACGACAGCGCCGACTTGAAGGATTCGGGCAGCGAGAGGCATGGGCATAGGTCGTACTCTGGAAAGTTTGAAATACTATTATTCAGTGACAATTACGTGAATTAACCAATGAGGACGTCGGAAATAGGAAAGCCCGCTGTTATTGCTTACTGACAACACAATCCAACTATATTCTCATTCATCTTATATTGTTTACAACTTTACTCTGACCTGTAATTTATCTTATTTCTTACATGACTGTTTAAAAAATACATTAGATAGAAAAAGTCTTCGGAGAAAAAGCTTCGTATGCCTGACTCTCATGTCTTCGAGGAGTAAAGTTATCGTTATGCTTTCCTTTCTAGTAAAGTTAAAATCAAATATCTTTATTCAATATGGAAACATTACACTTTCTTATTGATCGTGAAATAATCTACCACCGGTTCGGAAACGGAGGCCTTTGACCTGAGAAGAAACTAATATAAGAAATAAGTAACTCAGCAAGACTTTTTTTGTCCTTTTTTTCAATAAATTTTACAAAATTCTTGCATAATACATTACACTTTTATAGTTTTAAATAGCCTGGAGCGAACAGTTCATTACCGGGGTGTGTTATCTATCCTTTAACCCACAAACGTTCCTTTCCAACTAACTAGACTGAGAAGAAAGTATCGCCGGAAGTGCTTACGCTCCTGCCTGTCGGCGTCCCCGGCCTGCCTGCTCTGCGGCAGGCTGAGCACGGAGTTGCGGTAGCCCTGCAGCGACTTCTGGCTCTGGTACTGCGGCAGGTTGAGCACGGAGCCCGAGTAGAAGATGTCCTTGCGCGACATGGGCCGCACCATGCGCGCCGGCTCGCGCCCCGCCGCCACCGACAGCTTGGAGTTGTACACGCCGCTCTCCGGGTCCTGTCGAGATACAAAGAGTGAAAGAGAGAGAGAGAGAGAGAGAGGGAGAGGGAAAGAGAGAGGAGGGAGAGAGAGAGGGAGGGAGAGAGAGGGAGGGAGAGGAGAGAGGAGGGAGGGAGGAGAGGAGGAGGAGAGAGAGAGAGGAAGAAGAGAGGAGAGAAAAGAGAGAGAGAGAGAGAGAGAGAGAGAGAGAGGAGAGAGAGAGAGAGGAGAGAGAGAGAGAGAATAAATTTATGCTCTCAAACTATAGATGACAAAGTAATAGGATGTAATAGAATTCGTTCATGAATATGAATGTTACAATCGGTTTGACGTAAGATGCGGGTTCGATTCCACGTGTTCAATCAATATTTTTATATCGTGTCTGGATGTTTTGTATATATTTAATGTGACTTAATTGTTAGGGTCGGGGGTGTGGGTTTTCCTGGCATCGGATAAAATGATTGTGCCATAAATATAGTCTTTATATGATTTATAAATATAACTTTGATCAACACTCGTACTATATGAAATTAATTTCCATAATAATATTGAATGCAAACAAATTAATATACTTACGTCATATACGTTTTTGTGACTTGCCATCGAAGTCTTAGAAGTGGCCTTAATAGCTGCTAGGGACGGTTTGAATCTAAAAATATAATAAATAAAAATAGAGTTCGAGACATTTCAAAAAATGTGAAACAATTTTTGTACACGTAAAGCTCTTTGTACATTAAAACACACAATAACTATAATTGCTCTAAATAGATATGTTATCAATGCATGTTCAACTTTAATTCAGTCTTAAGTCAAAACAGGTTATTATAAAAGAAATTACGTAAAATAAAAAAAAATTAAACAGTGCAGTCTGGAGCAGTGGTTGTAAAGTTAACAGCTAAGAATTACAAATCACGTTTATATTTAGAGACAGATTTGACAAGCGCACAAAGACGCGCAACGCACTTACATTAACTTTCATGCTCACGCACGCAATGCATTCCTACGCACACGCGTATACGCACTCACCACAAACACCTTACACGCACTTTAACACACACACAAAATGCGTACATCTACAAACGCGCACAATATGCATACATCCAGACACACACAAACGCTCATACTCGTTCATTGTGCGTTGATACACACACACACGTTCATTGTGCGTTGATCCAAACATTCATACCTTTTTTTCACGTATCCCATTCACCCTAGTTATCATTGGGTCGGCTTCTAATCTATCCAGATTTTCCAGAAGAATCAGTTTCAACCCAGAGGGTGAACTGTATTTTAATAATGAATTAGGGGCCGTATGGGGCGGTACTACCGCCGTGGCTATTTCAGCTGCTAAGCAGTAGCGTGTAAAATACTACTGTGTTCCTGCTTGAAGGCCACCGTAGCCAGCGTATTCACAGGGTAAACGAGACGTAACATCCTATGTCTCACGTAGGCAGTGCATTGGTGATGCCCGTGGCGTCGGTGCCCATTTATCAATAAAAAAATAAAATAAACGCATTCGACATGTTATAACGATTACCAAAGGTGGTCTTGACAACAGGGGCCAACTTTTTCATGCCCATCAGACGCATAAATAAATTACTTCTCAGACACTTGGGCGATCGGCCTAAATTCACACACTCTCTAGAGCATCGGTCCAAACACACACACTCACACACAGACCACCACCACCAGTTGTACGTGAGGGAGGGCGACCTATCGGCGGCGGACCTGTCGCCGGTGCTCTGCTTGCGCTGCCGGTCGAAGAAGGGCACGGAGCCGTTCTTGGGCAGGCCCGGCGCCTGCGCGCTGAACGCCGGCGAGGACACGTTGCGCGACATCGCCTGCGCGGCGCCCGCGCCGTTCTCCTTCTGAAATTAATCATCATCATCAGCCTGTGATAGTCCACAGCTGGACATAGGCCTTCCCTAATACACCCCTATCCATTAGGGGGTTTCGACCGTATCCCAACACGCTGGTGCAATGCAGGTTGGTGGGTGGACCGTCTTTTTACATGCCCATTCGACGCCAATCGGCCCAAATAGCCCTAACCAACTAGGAAACAGCAATGAAAATTTGTTGCGTCCCCGCAGGATTGGTACCCGCGACGTCCGGTTTCTAAAGCACACGCCCATGCCGCTAGGCTACGGAGGAAGGCTACTCAAATGAATACGTTTGTAAAAAAAGCTTTCTGGTAGGGTAAAATCTTACGGATTCGCATCACCGACATGTGCTTATGACGTCAGACGTGTTATGGTTGGGTCTAATCTTGCACTATTGTGTCACCGACACGTTTATGGCGGGTCCAGGATTGCACTTATATCTGGTGACCATACGAATGTCAGTTTTGCGTTAGGTTTCCATATAAAGAAACGACGGGACGAAAAAAATGACGTACCTATAGCAAAGGTGTATCATCAAACATCTATTGTCCCCAGTGACAGATTGTCAAAAAGGCCATAATAGCCGTTGCAATAGTTACTTTGTTAAATCAAGTTCATGTCTTATTGAGACTCGGGTACAGTGCATGCGATGCGCATAAAATACCACATGTGAATAAAGCGCGCAGCACCTTAACAAAAATATGAAGAAGTATCATTGCGATGGGTTTACGGAATATCGTTTACAATCGGGTAGACTGCTTGGTTTTATATAGCGTATAGTTTAGATTTTCTGTTCCATAACCATAGAGTTCTTTATATCTCTTTAGTCTGGTATTGAAAAAACAGTTGGACAACCTACAAAGTTAGATGATTACGTAACTAAGTCTAATAGCAGCGAATATTTTGGTATTGCTCACCCGCGCATGTTTATCCTAGCGATGTTTAAAATAAGGTGCCGAGTTTTCGGCGACAATTGAGTTTGACGATTTACATTAACTAACTACAATAAATGCACTAATGCTAATAGTTTAAATATTGCAACAGTTAAATTTAGTCGATGTAAATAAAAGAGGTTGACTGGAAACCAAGTACTTACTATTTAATATAAATCAACGAAAGATAGTAAAAAATAAGTTGAACATACTACTTTTAAAGAAGAAAATACCAGAGAGACGTTTTTACCTGTTTCTTTTCACCGTTCTCGACTTCGACGACCCTCGCCTCGGTGATCGTGGGCAGAGTGGGCACGGGCGGCACCCCCGGCATGTTGGGCACGGTCGGCACGCGCGCCAAGGCCTCCAGGTTCAAAGACGAGTGCACGCCTGGGTCGATGTTCAGTGGCGCCTGGAAGTAAGCAGGAAGATTTATTGATATGATTGAAGTGTAACAATGCTTATTTTATTTTACTTTATCATGGCAACAAACAGTCATTACAAAGATATTATATAGCTTATATTGCTAAAAGCGAAGACAAAATAGTGCCGAAAAAAAAAGATAACAAAATAGTACATAATAGCGGGCTTATAACTAGAACATTTCTTAAATTTACGCCGCGTGTTTTATATTTTTGGATACAATGTTTAACAATATATTATATATATAGTTTATATATTGAATCGCAACATTTTAAAGGTTCAGCAAATGGTATTTTTTAACAAGTAACATTTATATATCATAATTAATTACCAACTAACTTATTATAAATAAAAGTCTTACATTCAATGTACGAAAGATGAAAGAGGCTTATTGATTGTCAAGGACGCTATCACCGGAATAGGAAGCCTCTGACCTCAGAAGAGCCGAAAAAGGACTCCGGCCTTTTAACTGCACTCGAATTAGGTAATTATTTTACGTTTACTTTATAGATCGCTTCACAAGGCGCATAATTTTTTTACGTTTACGTTTTTATAGATTTTAAATGACACAATGACAAAATGACTATTGTTTGAATTCATATGATGTAAAAGGTCAGAAAAGTATTTTTATATTTCCATTGTTTTGATAAAAATTACAGATTTGGGTTATATTTATCATCAAAACAATGATTTCTTAGTAGTTCTCGGCTTTACCAAACTACTATACTTACTTAATAACTAAAGGTTTTTAAGTTTGAAAGCAAAATAATAGCAATAAAGTACCTTTAATCTTTTCTCCATAGAGCCGTCTGGTAACTGCACTACGAAGTAAGAGCCTCCAATAGAGCCACGCTCCATTTGTAGTCTTTTTTCTTCCGCCATTCTTTGTAATAGCGGTTTTTCACCTGAAGTCTGTAAAATCATACAAACTTCACTGTATTCCAAACAAACAAATTTGATAACAACTAATATTTTTAATACTATTATTTTAGTCACTAGTACAAATTACGAAATTCTGGCGAAGATGTAACATTAGAAAAATAAAAAACCTCATTAAGTTATTTACGACCATCAAATAACCTAATTTCATTCTGCATTTATCTATAACTAGCGACCCGCCCCTGTTTCGCACGGGAGCTAGGGTGATAGAAAATATAACTACGATATTAAGCATGTGAGATACATATAAACCTTCCTCTTCAATCACTCTATCTATTAAAAAAAACGCATCGTAATCCTTTGCGTAGTTTGAAAGATTTAAGCATTCATAGGGCTATAGGGACAAAGGAAGCGACTTTGTTTTATACTATCTAGTGACTATAAAAATGACTTAGTACTAACTTACTAGTTTTCTATCAGGATGACTAATAACTTAGTAGCCTAATCTTAAACCCTATGTAGGTGATACACCAAAGACCAAAGTTCAGTAAAAGAATGTAACAAAACTGACCTTAGGATACACCAAAGGCCTCATGAGCGCACCGAACACAGCACAGTTCAAGATAAGTCCAGCGAGTAGTAAGTTAGCATTTTGCCACGAGCCGAACTCGCGTAGCAAAATGGCGGCCAAGGGTGCAAAGCTGAAGGTCCCGACGCCGGAACCGCAAACGGCAATACCGGTCGCCAGGGAACGTCGGGTCTCGAAATAATAACCAACCGCCACCACTGATGGCAAGTAGATCATGCCGAATCCGATACCTGAGAGAGAGAGACGTAATTATCACCTACATAATACAAAAAAAGGAATATGTCGTCCCATTTTCACCAGACCTTGACAATCGTTAGGGTTTACCCGTATACTGATTCAATAAAAGTCGAAAAAAAAAGCACAATAAAATCTAAAATATATTTATTTAACATGAGGCTACGTAAATTAGGATACGTTAATATATTGAAGTTCCATAAAATTTCTATTGTATACTAGCTGTTACTCGCGACTTAGTCTGCGTGGTAATATAAAAGAAAAAGATTACTCCAGTACATCAGCTATCTACCAGTAAAAGTTACATTAAAATTAGACCGGCAATTCCTGAGATTATCCAGAGCAAACAAATCGACAGACAGTACAAAAATAATAAAGATATTTTTTTGGTATTTCATCACAATGTTCATTTACAAGGTTATTTTGATGTAACAACGATTAATATTTATTGTATGATAAATAAGAACATTAAAACAACATTAATGTCCAAAATGCTCATCATTTTACACGTAATAGATTATTAAGAGCACGTCATACTTTTGATATCTTTAAAGCAAATATTATTAAATCACAAACGTTATTTATAATAATTGCTTATTTTAACCCGGCCTCCTCGTAATTTATGAATTAAATTAATAAAATACATTTAACAGAGTTTAGCAGACTAAAGAACGCTATCTAACTTCGCTTTACATACTGGCGTCCATTAAAAAGAGTTGCTCATATTTGCTACACTGAGCAGGCGGATTGGCAATTGCCTATTTGCACTTGTACTGCGATCAGTCTTACCTTAACATTTTACATTACTAGTACAACCAAAAAAAAATTCTTAAGACATTGATATAACAACAAAAGTAAGCAGTTAGTCTAACATTACGGCAAAGAACGGAACAGACCCAACCGTAAAGATGATATATTAAAGTGCTGACAATGCATTGTACAGTCCTAACAAAAGCTTAACTTGAAAATTATTTCCAAGAGTAAATATAAGACAGGCTAAAAATTACTATTTAATAAGAAATGGGATAAATTTGAAAGATATTTTAAGGTTAAAATGTGCATTTCCTATTCGTACAAAAAACATAATCATCATCATTAGCCTGTGTTAGTCCACTGCTGGACATAGGCCTCCCCTAATGCACGCCCTCCTCATTAGAGGTTTTTTGAACCGTATCCTACCACGTTGGTCTAATGTTGGTTGGTGGGTGGACCGAGTTTTTCAACCGACGCTTTACATTTTACTCTTCAGAAAGTTGGGTGATTGGCCCCAATTGTCCTAACCAACCAAAAAACAACGATAACACAAAGTTATTACCCTGCGGCATTCGAACCCACGACCTCGGGTTTGCAAAGCAAGGACCAATGCCGCTAGGCTACGGAGTCAGTTAATAATTAAAAAAGAACAAATTTAAATGCGATTTGTTTAACCTCTTTCCTAATTATTTACCTTATAATGACGTATATAAAATTAGTGATACAACATCGAATAACAGAAGACCATGATATAACAGTAATTTGTTAGCACGTGGGACGCAAAACCATTGAAAGATTTTTATCGATAATACTTTTTAAATAATAATATTTAATTTAAAATGTTATTTTAAATCTTTGAAGTTGTTGGAAAAAACGCGCTTGTCGCTAAAACTATTGGTTTGACTTTTATAACTCATCAAGTACAGCATAGATATAATATATAACTATACACCCGATATTTGAAAGCTACGCTTTTTAAAATTCGATATAGAAGACAACAAAAAAGAATTTTAGACAATGATAAATAACATTAAAGTCGAAACATGATACATAAAACTTTTACGGTTGCATTGTACTTATAGAATCAAAATAGCATATTCTAATCTGACGCGTAAATAAGCCAAGTTGTTCCTTTTCCAATGCATGAATTAGGAAAGCATTGCATTACAATTTGGCTAGTTCCAGCCCAGGTTCACTAGCGATAATTCTGTAGAGGCCACATCAAAGACCGACCGTGCAAATTACGGTTTGTTATATGTATATTGTGTAGATGAAAGGCGAGATATATTTAGGATTATGTACAGCCATGTCATCATTTTATTGCTAAAGAGAAAATAGCACTTATACTGGATAGAATGTGTAACTGTGACGGTATTTCTATAATTGTGACCGCAAACGATGGTGGATTTCTTTGAAAAGTTCCAAGATGTCAAACCGAGTGTTAATTAAAAATATAGCTTTCTGCGATTACAATATAGTTAAACATCTGCGTGATTCACCGGGCAAAAATGTAGTTTTTATTATTCCGCAATATTTGGATAAAATATAAAGGAATACATTAAGATTTCTGAAACAATTTAATTATGTTTAATAAGCAAAAAACTGGGTGTTTGTATTGAATCTATATACGAAGTATAATAATTTTAAAACAGGAAAAGAACAGCCGAAGAAGTGAAGTAGCTTTACGTTTTTTTTATATTATTTCTTCTAAAACCACTGAGTGGCACTTTCAATGCGGTACTCAATGTGACCTGATTTCTTCAACGCTCAATCAGTTTACGCTCTTTGGTGGAGAATATTCAAGTAAATATTTCTTTGAACCCTTTGACGGAGACGTTTTCTAAGAGGCTATCGGGAATAAGGCGGATTATTGCATGTTTATTTTAGAGAATGCATTTACTTTACAAAACATACATTGAGTTATGGACATATTACTTTATTTCGTTATCGATACCTTACATATAGTGGTACTTCATTAAAATGACGAAGGATCAGAAGGGAGCCTACTGCACGCGGCTGAATCCGGTCCAATGCGGGTTGGTGGGTGGACCGACTTTTACATGCCCATCCGACGCATGGATCATCTTACTTTTCAGACAATCGGGTAATCAGTATTTTTATATAAATTTCACTACACCATAAAGCATAGCACACACGTTACGCTTTTATTAAGTTACTAGTCGAAAACATTGTTTTATCATATTTCTACTAAGAATAACAATAAATGTAACAGAATAATATACATTACATAGTAACCTGAATGCTGACATAATACTGCCCTTTCATATACTATCCGCAAAGTTTGAGCTTTCCGCAACCGAAAAACACCTGTCTCTATTCGTTAAAATAAAAAGCGCTGAAGTGTTTGTGTCGGCAGGTACGTGCATGTTGTCAATTACAATTGTGAAACTGGAACACGTTTGGTGCACTGAAAATGAGTAATACAGCTTTGGGTGGGGAGAGTTGGATTGCAATTTGACTCGTATCCTCTCATCTGCTACGTCAGGAAATTATGAAATTCATGTGCCGCTGCTACAATATGACGCGCTCTATTTTTGCACTAAAAGTATTTGAGGCTGAGGTAATGAATTAGTACGTGAACCCTGTACTTCTTCGTGATAACGAAGAATATTTCTTTTCAACATATGCATGTTATATGCTCTGTTTAATGATATAATTGTGAATTTGTTGACTTATTTACAGTTACACATCAGAATGTTTAAACCATTATGAGTCGATAAGTCAGTATACCTGAACTCTATTTTTCTTTGACCTATTTCTAAAACGGTCTTTTAAATATTTTGCCAATGAAATGCTTAGCTTCATTAAAACCGTACCTATTTTGAGGAAGTTATGCCACTTCTTCTTTTTCAGTTTCATTTGAAAAAGTTTAAGGCAATATGAGCTAATAAATTAGCATAACTCAATACTTTTTTTGGACGCATTTCGTAAAATATCGACACCTGACATACATATTTTATTTGACATAGATTATTTTTTTTTGTAATTTGTTTTCATTAAGTTATTATAAGCCCTGAAGCTTCTAGAACTTCGTAACAAGTGTTGTATAAAACTGTTTATAGGACTATATCCAATACACATGCAATTTTTAAGCTTGCTTCTCTTTTCTAATGAAATACTAGCAATATCTAACAATAATATTTGGCAATTCAAAAGGATTTCCCTACCTGACTTATATTGTCACAGATATTCGTGAGATCTGAATAAAGAATCGCTTTCAAAGAATAAATTGTGCCGTGCAGTTTGAATTAGCGTCAATTTTAAAGATTATCACGCGTTTGCCAAATATGAGATCATCGTCTGTTTTCACGACTTTGCCAGCAATTGCATGAACTTGAAATTGCGGTGTCGTTTTCATACCAACGCGTGCACCAAGTTCGCTTGTACATCCCATTGGAATAATTAAATGTGATGTCAAGGCAAACACTGTTTTATGTAGCGATAAAGGATTAAGTGAATTCTTTGAAAATTATTTTGCACTTATTAATGTGTAACATAAATCCATTTTTAAATTTAATGGCAAATTATTATATATATATTTATTTTCCGTATTAGAGTAAATTAAAATAACCTAACAGCTTAATATTTTAAAAGTTGGACATTCCATAGGTGCCAAACGCTCAGTTATGATCCGCACTTACAACATCACACGTATGTAACGACGACGTTATTATGGTTACGTTTGTTTTGTTATTTTACTAAATTGACATAACCACGCTGTAATCAAACAAAAACTGGAATCTGTTTGTCTTTGCGTCGTGTATCATCATCATCATCAGCCTTTGATAGTCCACTGCTGGACATGGGCCTCCCCTAATACACCCCTATCCATTAAGGGGTTTTTTGGACCGTATCCCACCACGCTAGTCCAATGCGGGTTGGAGGGTGAAATGAATTTTACATGCCCATCCGACACACGTTCATTTTACTTTTCAGACAATTGGGTGATCGGCCCAAATTGCCCTAACCAACTAGGAAGCAACAATGAAAATTTGTTGAGTCCCGCAGGATTCGAACCCACGACCTCCGGTTTCTAAAGCACACGCCTATACCACTAGGCTACGGAGGCAGTGCGTCGTGTATACAATTTTTAATTTTTAAGTTCAACATTTAGCGGAGGCCCACCAATGAAATGCGTCATTTTCTTTTTTTTATCTGTAATGACACTTAGCTCTAATAAAGCCATAAACAAATAATTCTCAGAATTAAGAGATATAAACAAATATTATTCACTGTATTTAAAAAAAAACGAATGTTCGAAGTCCGCATTATGGCGTTAAATATTGTTCATTTCCGATTTCTGCTTGACAGCAAGTTAAACGTGTCATGTTATTTAAATGATACGTCAGGCGCTTTCGAAATAACAATACATTATCAACAATTGCCCACAATGACACTATTTTGTAATGCAGCATTCACTCGTATGACAATATCGAACGAGTTATTCGGTAGCGAAAGTAGGTAATTCAATTAATTATTTATAGTACAAATTATACCGAAAAAACCTTTTGTGTAAGCGTATTAAATAATGTGAATTTACTTTAATCATTCACCTACCCACTTTCCCAAGTTATTATGGGGTCGTCTTCTTATCCATCCAGATTTACCTGAATAATAGTTTTACGCAGAGCGAATGGTCTCATTTTACGAATTTTTCTATAATCATCATCATTAATATAACTAATAAGAAAATTATGCAGTGATTGCTAGATTTTAAATAAAATATATATCTACCTTTCCTACCGAGATTATTTAGATGCACTAAGACATTTTGAGAAATATTAATAAGTAAAAATATTATTGAATACGATTAAAGTAATAATATTATTCAAAATTATAAGATTTTTGTACCAATTTTGAAAAAAACAATACATGGCAAAAATTATAATAACTTTGCGCTTCATAAATTCACGTTTCTAATAAACGAGAGACGCATTTCAACTGTAATTTTTCGGGTAAGAATGTTCTTTTGAATAGAACGAAATTAATTAGTCTGCGAAGAATTAATTCATGAGCTTTAGAGTCTAAACCTCTACATTTTCTCAATGCTATTATGTCACTTTCGCCTTGACCGTATAAAGCTTTTAAAACTGTTTTATTGTACTGACTTTACTTTGTTAAAGGTCGTTTATATAAAGTGAAGAAGCAATGATAAGCTTAATAGTCTAAACTCATGACTTTGCTTATATAAGCAATCCGGCTTGTAGGGGAGGCCTACCAGCAGTTGAGACATTGGCTTATATGGTAAGCAAATAAGAAATTTATAACATTACTTATATACCATATACCATACCAGCTCCACGACACGACAAGAAAATGCGTATCTCTGCTTTCAGATTTATTAGAGTAGGCAGCATCTACTCTGTTCCCCAGCTAAACAAAAGATAGAAATAACTTATTGTCTTATTTTAAACTCAAATGACGCTAAAACATTAGGCACTCTTTTTGTCAAACATTGGACAACATGACCGCGTCCATCAAGAACGCGTTTTCTTCTTGCGCCGTGTATTCCAACACCCCTTATTTGTTTCGACTATGGTGTTATAACCTTCTTCTCTTAATATTATTACTGACATACATACATTATCAGCCTGTGATAGTCCACTGCTGGACATAGGCCTCCCCTAACACCCTATCTGTTAGGGGTTTTGGACCGTATATTATTTCTATGTCATTAATATAAAGAGCGTATTATAAACTTACAAAAGTTAAAGAAGTTAATAAATGGCGAGCGTATAGCGCTCAGTAACAACACAAATCCTGGAAACATCATTTACTGGGGAGGAAAAGATGACACATGTATTCAGTGTTGACGACCTCATGTATACAGGAACGTTGTCCTTTGTTCGTAATCGACGTTTTGTGGGCCGCAACGCAATGACTCATTTCGTATCGCTTTACTGATATACGTTTGTACATATGGCTCGTGTTATATGGAAATTATTGTGAATTAGCGCTCGAAATAACCGTGTTACTCCGCATTGTTTTGGCTATTATTCAAGAAGTAATGTTTGAGCAGTCTGATTAGATTAAGCGCAGTGTTTCGGTGCTAACATATGTATTCTCCATTCCGAATGGAAAACGAAAATGAGCTAGTGACAGTAACACCAAAAAAAAGTATTTTCTAATATGAATTTATTTTTCCGCTTTACTCCTTACTAGAACCGTTTTTTAACAATTCTTGACCATCAGCTCGTTATATTTGCTTTTAAATGGATTGCGTTAAGTTTAACAGCCATTGGCATGCGCAAGTTAATAAAGAAGCTTGTCCTAATAACAGCTGTAAGTTTTTTCTTTGCTGTATTAAAAAAAAGTGCAACAGGGCGCCATTGTGTCTACAGTGGTTGGCTTCTATCCAAGGCATTGGAAGTGACCTTTGAACATATTTCGGACGTGTTTTCGTCTAAGAAAAGGACTGGCAAAGGACATATGCGTCTCCTCATCATAAGCATAAGATTATTTTTATTATTACTGTCGAGGTTTTGTTGTCAGCTCGATGTGTTTTATACAAAATAGTTTTTTTGTATTTATCAAGAATTCTACAATTAACAAACATAATAATACAGAACGTTAACAATTAAATTTTAAATACACACTAGGATAAATAATTTTGTTACGTATATTACATAAAGTAATCAGTCACCGGGAATCTTGCGTAATTATAGCTCTCACACATATAGGCAATAACAGCACGGCCATCTACCTTAAAGTACAGCGTTTTCCGCTAAACAAATAAGTACGCTACATCTACAGACGACACCTTTACCGTAAGTAATTGTAATTATCCTGCAATTATCTAAAAGGCGTACAAAGAACCAGTTTTTCTCACATCACCTTTGTTTCCTTTGTTTTAACGTGAACATTTCTTGCGAAATGTTAAATTAAAGACACGCATTTAAACATTTCAGGTGTACAAATAAATGGATAAAATTCAACGCTCACAAAGGCTAATATGACTTGCAAAACTTAAACAGACGGTGGGGAGTAGAATTTCAACGACTCAGCGATGCACAATGCACATGATCATGCAGAAATTTAATCAAAGAGCAAGCTTCGGTAACGTTATAAAAATTAAAAGAAATAAAAAAGTAATACGAGTCTAGAAATATTCTTATGTGAAAATCTGACACAGATAGACTGGCTAATTTAGCTGGCCTAAGGAATTATATAAGAGACAGACACGTTAAAGCTGGTTTAATACAGAGAGGTAGACATTTTGTTAGTATTAAGTGACGCTAAAAGCATTTTGATTGCTAAATTTCGTCCATTAACTAATAGTCAAACATTTTTAATAGTATATTGTCATGACAATATATATATAAATTTTAATATGAGATCATATTAAAATTTCTTGATACCCATGAAGTAACCTAGTAATAATGCAATATGAAAAGTATCCCATAAATGCTGGTGCACTGCTACCTTGCGGCAGAAACCCGCACATATCATCTTTCTTCGTCGCAAATCCTAAAACATTACACTAAAAGCAGGTCGGTTTTACACAAAATAGCTAATGTACATGTTATATTTTTATAATAAGACACATCAACAGTATACATTTTATATAACAGAATCTATTAAACTTCCATTTTAGTTTTTGTGTCTACACCTTTACAGGTATGCACAACATTCACAGAAAAGAAAGGCACATAAAATATGATAAAAATGAAATTAAAAAATGTACAATAATAGTATTAAATATATCAATGTTTAGAAAGCAAAATAGGAACATAAACTTTTACCAAATTATATTATAAGTATGCACGATTGATGCTTTTCAAAGTGATTTCAGTCCCGTTTAAGTCCTTTTGAAACGGAGAAAGAGAATCATCGCAATCATGTTATATCATTATAAAATGTACTTTAAGTATTTTATAAATCTTAACCTGAAACAGGAACCTGTGCATTTGGTAAATAATTAAGAACGCAAACGCAAGTGCGACTGTGAAACAAAAGACTTTCCAATTAAAACTTTCCCGGTTGGGAAAACTTGGCAATTTGCAGGCTCTCAGCGACTTTTGTTTCGTACTATAGCAGCTGTTGGTCGATTAGAAACGTTCTCAGGGGAAACACTAAGGTAATAGGGCAAGGCTCGTTTAAAAGGGGATGACGCAATTGGTAATACCTATGGGGAATACCGTTTGATATAATTAAATGCACCTTAAAGCTTAGTTTAAAGCACAAGTTACATCTAATAAAGGACGATATATTGTTTAAAAGAAGATATTGAAATCCTTTTATGTCATATTTAGCGACTTATCAAACTTTGCACCTAATTTTTTTATTTAGCATGTGAAGGTAGAAAATATACGACCCTTTATTCCAACTACGTTTTTAGAAACAGCGATTATTAATTCCGCCATTGCAAGAGTTATGCTGCATTCGACTCGATTTAAGGTGCACTTGATACAGGATATAGCATGATATTCAGAAATACACACACGGAGTGCGACGAACCGATGTGCAAGCAAAACCTGTGAGAATATCGTCAAACAAAGAAATACATGGATGTGTCTTCGTCTGAACTCGTATATGGGTCAGTGGCCTTGTGGTCAGAATAAACGGGTTAATGATTTAGCGGCAGTCGGTTCGAATCACGCAGACTGCGTCAATACAAACCATTTATATACCGCAGTGAAAGGATGCCTTGCGTGTTTGTTTACACAGCCGTATATTGCATACACTACTGGTTTGTTAATAACAGATTGAAAATTTGTCTAATTCTTCCTTGTCAGATTAGTAAATCGACTGTTTGCACCTTATACCACAAGGCATATTTATACATGAATAGATGCTCTAATCTAAACGAGCTATTGGAAATCGAAACGGTCTTGCAACCTGTAAAAAGTTTAGAAATAAATCCATAGACCGATTTGTTTTTAAAAAATTATAGCTAACGACATAATGGCGTGGTTAGCCCTTATCGCGTTTATAAATCGATGCAAACGGCTGCATTCGCGGAAAAGCCCGAGTTTTCCACTCGAGCCAATGAAAGGGGCTTATTTTAGACGTCGCCGAGTGGACGCTTTAGCTGCTTCATTCAAATCGTTGGGCGCAGGGCTGCCAAAAGTTACTATTTTAGTTTTACACCCGGCCTCGCCTCGGTGAAATAGAATATGTCGCCTAAATACTAAGTGAAGGTGTGCAGAATTTAATAGACGATTTAGTAAAATCAAATTTACTTTCTGTTCAAAATCAAAATAAATAGTATCAAGCAAAAATAATAAATAGTCAAACGGTACAAATTACAAAAGAAGTTACATTACGTTTTATCATGATATCTCTGTTCCTGACGCTAACTAGTAAAACTACGTTTGAGACATTTTTGTCGGATATTAATCGTTGTTAATGATTTTCCTCATTTTTATTAATATGATGAAAGGGACGTTATTTAAAAAATTAAGTTACATGCAAAATCATCGCTCAGTCTAAACAATTTTTCTGCCAACAGTCCATTGTCACAAGCGTGCATCGTAACGAATACTGGCTTACGTCCAAACACACCGTAATACGGAGTTCGCACGGAACAAAGAGCAGGTCGAAACATTCTGATATTCGATTCATAATACGCGAGCGTATTAAAAAAACTATTTTTGTATCCTCCGAGGAATACATAAACAACCGTCTCTTTGTGCAAAATACTTGTAACGCACGAAATTTTCTTTGAATCATTCACCTCATTTTAATATGTTACATAAATATCTTCGCACAGCTTGCCTTGCGTTTATTTTGTCTATTTTAATTTCATCAATCATAATCCGAAGCATTACTATAACCAATAAAAATTAAAAAAAAACAATGTTTTTATTAAAACAATCGGTATAATAATTAAAATATACATTAAATGCATTGTCCTTTTCATCGTAATCCTAAAAAGTGTACTTACATATTAATGTTGAATAAGGTTTATCAGTTGCCCTGTTTGTTGGCCAACGTACATAACAATACTAGTACGAGTAAATACTTGAACAATTGTGTACAAATGAGATAGCCGATGAATAGGTATACAAACATTAATTAAACTCGTTACTTCATTCCGTGCTATTTAATCGGGGCTAATTACAATGTGTCATTTAACCAAGTATATTGTGAGTACTTCACGACAACACATATGCAATTCGGTATCATCATTCAAATAAATTTTTTCGTATTTAATATTTTTTCTGATCAGGTAAACTTTTTTTTACTATTTGATTGTTTCGTATAATTACGAGATTTGTGTATAGTTAAGCAATTTAAGTAACAAAATTATCATATTAAACTCCTAGCTCATAATCCCGTACAGAACTTTATTCGCGATTTTACACGCCTTCGTTCAGTTGTTTATGCGAAAAGTTTAATATGACCATCAGGTTTATGAACAAATAATTATTTTATTCATAAACTTACTCTATGCACAACTTTTTTTTTATATTCCCTATTTTAGAACCCGACGTCATCACAGGACAGAATGCTATAATCGTTTCTGAGTCAGTGCATTATTGTAGAGGACGGATGTCAATATAAAAATATATAAAATTCATTTTATATTACGATTTTTTGATATTTATACATTTAACATTTATTTAATATAAAAAAATAATTCTATTAAAAAAAAAAACTTATAGGTCCAATACTTATAAGGGGTATTTAATCTAACTGTTTGATACTTTTTTACTACGTAAGTAACATAAAAACGACAAAGACGACTATTGCAGTAAAACAGTTACCAGAAAGTTCTTTGATTAATATCTTTCTTCAGGAGACCATAGGTTTTTTATACCTTTTTGCAAAGGATATAGTCAACAGACTATATATCGTTTCTCTCTCTCGTCTTGCAGACAAACTTCGATTCCACATCAATCCGATTATAAATCGATGTTTCAAAATTTTTAACACTAAAGTTTTACCTTCTGTAATTAGATCTAATCTTTTGAATTTTGGAAACACAGTTAAAAAGTAGGTTAAGGGGGACAATAGTAAATTCGTAAATTTGGAATTTTGATTTATATAAGAGCCCAATGAGGCGGTTGGTCTGCTGTTTACATAAGACCGTCTGGTCCAGTATTACCACCGATCCTATTCCTACCGCAAATCAACAGTGTGTATTCAGACTGTCTTCCGGTTCGAAGGGCATAGTAGCTAGTGTATGTACTGGGTAAGCGTTTCTTGCATTTTTATGGGCAAGGCGTATCACATACCATCAGGTGAACGTCCTGCTCGTGACAACATTACAACTGTTAAAAACAATATGATGTAATTTATCGATGTTTGTTACCTAAATATTAATGACTAAGCGGTGATCTGTCGTTGACATTAAGACGCACGACGTTACTGCCTTGTTATGGATTACATTCATCATCATTGGCCTGTGTTAGTCCACTGCTGGACTAAGGCCTCCCCTAATACACGCCTTCTCCATCAGGGGGTATTTGGACCGTATCCCATCACGCTAATCGTATGCCCATCCGACGCATAGATCATCTTACTGTTCAGACATGTAAGTAATCGACCCAAATTTACTAAACCAACTAGAAAAATACATAAAGGTGTTTCCCCACGGGAATCAAATCCACGATCTCCGGTTTATAAAGCAAGGGCCAATACCGCTAGACCACGAAGGTGGTGGTTACATCGTTTGCATCAATTTCAAATCTCATTTTACCTAGAATAAAATTAATTTATCGGCGATTTACACATTCCCAGCGCTTTGAGCCAACACGAAAATATATTTCACCGTCGCGACCGCGTTTACAGCGTCAATGGAATCCGCACTGGCTGGCGATTAGTAGTTAAACTATAAATAAACACGAAATATCGATTAGCGACGTCGTATTCCGTTCGGATGTTAATAAATCGTAACGTACGTGTATCGATTCGTTAATCGGTACGCGGTACCACGTGTTGGTGGCCGATATCAGCTGTTGGAAATGCAGGACGATGAAAAAATGCGTCAATGGATGTTGGACTACAGCCAGTATTAATCGCGGTCCTTATAGTATCAAATCAATTTTTCTAATTGCTAGGTAACTGATACAACTTAATTGTACGATGATCTTTGGATACTTTAATTTGCTTGTAGTACAGATTTCTAGCGTTCATGCGTCGGATGGGCATAAAAAAGTCTGTCAGATTTCTAGTAAAATATGTCGCTTGTGTTACTTAGTGTGATAATGCAGTATGTAATGGTAAAAGATTATTTTGAAATAGCTTGAGTGGTTTTTGAGTTTATTGGTTATATACAAAAACACAATTTTTTTTACCTTACAATATTATTATAGAAATTGGCGTTAGCAATGCTAAATTCGAACACTATATTATGACTGAATTTGGTATACATATCAGTTAATATTATTGTTTAAGTAAAAAGTTTTAATAAATATTAACATTTATTACGAGTATATATGCGAAGTTGAAAAGTTTGTAAAATAATCTCATATAGCTTATATCTTATCAAATCTAACCTCCAGACAGATATTGACCAAGACCAAATTTAGATTGTGATATTATGATATCGTAGATTCAATGTTTACTAAAGAAATTACTAAGAAATTTAAAACCAGAGACAAACACACACGCACAAATTACCATTTTTTTATATATGTGAAAGAAAATAATAGATTTGTTCTGATGTGATCTAAATAGTACTGCTTAAAAGACAGTTCCTAAAACACCTATACGCTTATCTGATGATACGACAATTTCCGAACATTAGAAAACGTACAATTAGCTTACGAAATATTTACGAAGGCCTTCAAACCAGAACACAGATAGTAGAATCTTATACCCATATAATGGCTATGCGACTAATCTGTGAAGGAACTTACTATCGTAAATGCTATGAAGCAGATTCTCCACTTACAAACACTTCCTGACGTTGGGTCACCACGATATTAGATTGAAGGATGATTAACGATATTTTTTCTATTGCCCACGCAGGCAGACGAGCAGTCAGGCGACCTGATGGGAAGTGGTCACCGACGCCCATACATTGGCAATACTAGTGTTATCACCAACGCGCTGCTTACCGTGGGACATAAGGTGTTAAGTCTCGTTTACTCAGAAAATGCGCTGGCTACGGTGCCCTTTAAACCGAAACACAGCAGTGTTTTCACACTACTGCTTTGCGGCAGAAATAGGCACCAGGGTGGTACCTACCCAGACGGTCCCTGTAAAAAAGGGACCTACCACCAGTAAAGGGGGCTATTTATCTTAAATAAGTAACTATTATGGCTAAATATCTATTTATTCATAGTTATATATTTATAATAAAAGTTTCAATTCACGATGTTATTATATTTGACCTCCCCACTTTTATCTCTGCATCACCCTCAGGTTGACTGGCAGAAATGCCATTGGCATTAAGTCCGCCTCTGTACATTTCTCGTGCACAAAGATTAAATAAATAAATAAATAAATACTCCCGCAATTCTTCTCCATAACCGTCTAGATATTGTACGTTTTTAAAAAGAATAAAAGGGTAACCATCTCCTTTTCGAGCTATTGACATAGAAATACAATTCAGGTCGCGTTGAATAATGCCCAACATCACGCATAGGCTTCCTGTTAATATTTCATCACTGCCAAGGCCCGTGCGCCTTGACCTCGTTAGTACCAAGGCCGACAATTTCATCTACAGTCGAAACAATGACTGGTAATAAAGGAATATTACCGCGTATCGTTTATAGAGACCGAAGTTGTTTTAATCGGTTATATTAGAATAATTCAGGGCTGTCGAATCGAAAAGTGATAGAAAAATATAATTTATGCCAATATTTAAAGGAATTTGTATATGTTTGTTTTCAGTATATCCCGACTATTCCCGACGAGTATACTGCCTCCGTAGCCTAGTGGTATAGGCGAGTGCTTTAGAATCCGGAGGTCGTGGGTTCGAATCCTGCGGGGACTCAACAAATTTTCATTGTTGTTTCCTAGTTGGTTAGGCAATTTGGGCCGATCACCCGTTTTTCTGAAAAGTAAGATGATTCATGCGTCGGATGGGCATGTAAAACGTCGGTCCACCCACTAACCCGCATTGGACCAGCGTGGTGGGATGCGGTCCAAAAACCCCCTAATGGATAGGGGTGTATTAGGGGAGGCCTATGTCCAGCAGTGGACTATCAAAGGCTGATGATGATGATGATGATGATATCCCGACCGCATCTATTCCCAAACTAAATTTAGCTTGTACTATGAAAACCAGATAAACGATAAATACATATATTAACTTTTATTCTATAGGTACAAAGAACCAGATGAAAATATATTTTTTCCGTAGTGGGAATCGAACCTAGACCCTTTGGCGCAGTGACATTAACTTGTAAGCCAAGCCGGTCATATTCGTATATGGTTGGCTACAACAGGCATGTTACGTTGCTAATTGTTATTCAACATCATTTTGCACTAAAGATGAGATGGTTTTTTGTACGCTTAAAGTATCATATACGTAAAAAACCTTTATCTCTAAAATCAACAAAATCATAGTCTAGTTTCTATAACAAATCAAATCTTACTAAAACACAAAGTCCAATTAAATTACTAGAGATTTAATCAGGCTTCGCCCAAACCTCTAGCAACGACATGAATACGACGCCTCTTCGTTGCTAGGTTACACTGTTTACATTCTATATCTTATTCGGCTTTAATACACGCAATAATAATAATAATAATAATAATAATAATGTTCTTCAGTCGATTAAGACTACGGCAGCCGATCTATATTAGAGATCAGCCAACTACCCAGGAGATATTATAGTGCACAAGTAAACGCGCAAACACAGGCGATGGAACGGGTACCCGACACGACCGGAGAGACTAAGGCGCAGGACCGACTTTCACGCGACGAATTAATCATCTTACCTTTCAGTCAATTGGGTGATCGGTCCAAATTGTCCTAACCAAGTATTATATACCACTAGGCTACTGAGGCAATCAACAGACAATAATCGACTTAAGAAATGTCCGACTCACCTCCTATAACCCCGTACGTGATCATCATCATGGTCACACTCTTGCTGAGTGTTGACAGGGCGAAGGCGGCAGTTGCGATTAGCGAACCAGCCACGCACACCGCTCGGCAGCCATACTTGTTGCATAACGCTGACACCACGGGACCTGTAATACAAAATGATTTTACAGACAACTAGTAACCCCGCAATTCCCCTTGTGGGTGGAATTTCGTAAAATCCGAAATCTACCAAATTTCAAGTCGCTACGCCTTATGGTTCCAGAGATATCGTGATGAGTCAATATATATTTAGATAGATTTAATTAACGGTCATTTTCTCAAGTAATCATGGGGTCGGCTCGTAATCAGCGAATTCAACTATGCAGATTTATATGGATAACAGTTTTTACCCAGAGGCATCTAAGCTTCGCAGCCCTCAGGTTACTGCATGATAATGATTGCATTCTAATGATGAATTAGTTGTCAGTAAATCTTAAGACTTCGCCTCCGTAGCCTAGTGGTAAAGAGATGTGCTTCAGAAACCGAAGGTCGTAGGTTCGAGCCCTGCGTGGACACAACAAATTTTTATTGTTGTTTCCTAGTTGGTTAGGCAATTGGGCCGATCACCTAATAGTCTAAAAGTAAGATGATCCATGCTCGGATGGCATGAAAAATTGGTCCACCCCAACTCGACATGGGACCAGCTGAGTGGAATACGGTCCAAAAACAATGGAGAAGGCTTATGGAGGCTCTATTTCCAGCAATGGACTGATACAGGCTGATGATTAATATATGTAAATTTGAAGCCTCTGATATACTGAATCGATGAGAGAAGAAGCTGATTACAAAATACTTATTTTAATTTTTCTTTGAATACATAACAATGATAAATAACTAAAAAGGGTTTTTACGCATTTATTATTGTAATTCGTTATTTGTTTATAGTACTTTTGGTACATTTCCGTACAAGAGAGTGAGACTCAATACATCATCTTGTATTCGTTCTTCTTTATTTTAGTTTTTTTTTTTATAGAAAAAGTGTGTTCATCATCATATTAGATTAAAATTAAAAATGTTCAACAAACTGGATGAAATGAAATATATCGGACTTAAGGTGTTGCTATTTAAAATGGGTTAGTATAGTACAATATATATAAAGTACACACGCTTAGATTTTAAGTTCATTATATTTATGTCATTAGAAATTATAACCGTATAGCTTTGATCCCCTTTGCCTACAAACTCGTAAATTAATAGAATACGTAGAAAAAAACTTTACATATCTGTCTATTACATGTGTCTACTATTAAAAATCCGTTAGCATTTTTGCGTTCTACAGTAACAAACGTAGATAAACTTACGCATTTATAATATTATCTATCATCATCAGCATCATCAGCCTTCTCCATTAAGGGGTTTTAATTTATAATATTTGTAGGATGCCCAATTTTAAGCTCGTTAGATTTATACCTGTGCGATTAAAGTACGTGTGCTTCAAGTGTTTTGTTGTAAACCTGGACGAGAAAAACGGACTGAGATCACGATATATATATACAATAACCATGCATAGGACTATATGACGAAAACAAGAAAGCCTGGCCCAGGAACAATGTGAGTAATCCTTTATTCTTATCACAATAAAACGTATAACATATGTTTTGTCGATAAGAAAGCGGATACATCGATAAAGAAACAAGTTTATCTTTCACAATAAGATCGTATTTCCCAACGTTTTGCACATCTTCGTGAACCCTTAAGTACTTGGGTGACGTTATTTTACCAGAAAAGGCAAAGGAAATTTATTTACAACCTTTTATACGTGAAGTTATGTAATTTCTCCTCTTATACAAATCCCACATTCTGCCTGCAATTGCAACAACTCTTTATTGATAAAACATTGCATCAGATAACGTTACGACAGCATTCCTTATCGGGGATTAAGAGCTTTGAGACAGAAAGAAACATTGTTCGGTGTAAATATTTGTAATTCAATTATACTGCTTATACGCTTCCAAGAAAATAAATCATTGATTAGCAGAAATTTAAGACTCAAGAATAAAAACAAAAATACTATACTATAGAGATATATCGCTTTACCACAAAATTTTTAGCTATGATTTTTATGTGCGAGATTTGAAGTAGTATATTTTTCAATTTATCTTATAACATAGCATATCTTAATAAATATTAACAGATTTAAAGATAAGAATAACATTTTAGGTGAACATAAATTCGATTATTATATCATAAATAAATAATGTATAAAAATAAGTTAACTTTATCGTCAAGAAAAATCCTAAAGCAAATACTGATTTAATCATAGGATTTGCAGTAACAGTTCTCAAGACAAAAAGCAATTAAACTCAAGAATTGTTAGTAAACATTTCATAACAGCCATGTACTAGAACTTTAACGATCATGAAGGGACAATCATACAGCTAGATGTAATAAATTCATGATATCTAAACACAGTACAGAAGTTTAAAATGCATTCGCATATCAACGCAATTCATACACCTTGTGCTAAATCCATACTTGGATAGATTACGCAAAATACTTATCGTTTTAGATTTAAATACCCGCTATTCAGTTCAAGGGATTGGTTATTCGTATAAGATGTTCTCCTTAAACTTATTGCCAGTAAATAAACAAACCTTTCTAAGTCGAACCGGATTAACTGTACGATTTTCCTCGACGAAATTGCTTGAACGTTTTCCGGGGCTAATCTCTAGGATTCGTAAGTCACATGTCTTGTACATCGTATATGTGGTTTTAATAAATGTGTAACTTTACACAGAGATCTGTTAAGTATCTTAACCAACAATTTGATGCCATTTGTTTATAGAGTCAACATGTTTAGCTTGGTAAAGCTTTTGATTAAGTTATACGTCACATCATTAATTGACATCGGTTATTATTTGAAACTAGAGACTTGTGTACAGAAGTTAAGGAAATTTATTACAATCATCATTATAAACACCCTCCGGTATTTTTAATGAACGTCAAGACGGCCGATCTTGCTGGCGTATCATTAAAAAGAGTTGCTCATAATTGCCACTGAGCAGGCGGATTGGCAATTGGCTAATTGCACTAGTACCGCGGATCTGTCTTACTTCTACCGTAAGGCAGATCCGCCGTCAAGTGGGCGGTGGGGTCGTCACTTCCCTACGCTATAGTATAGGTACTTCGTGAATGACCCTACACTAACAATTGTTAAAAGCAACTTATCTAATGATAAGTAAGAGTCAAAATATTGACCACACATATAGTTTTAGCTCAGTAAATGCTTTAACCTACTTAAGAAACCTATGTCGGGTAGAATTTATGACACAGCCTATCTCAGGCTGAAATGGTAGACTAGACGGTCTACTACTATGACATGTATAGCGCCGCAACAGACGCCATAGTAGTCACAATCCTTTAACTCATTGTAATACACGTGAACTTAAAACAAACTAGTTAATCTATATAAAGAGTTAGACATAATAAACAAAGAATGAACCGATGGCTAACTAACTGTGAAGTGCAACGGCACATGTATATCTTTTATTTACAAGTCAATTGTGACTTATGTTTACTCGCAATGTACTTGCTGGAATGTGTGTAAGAGAATTGCTAGAAACGTTGATATATCCAGACCTAAATGACCTATCATATATTAGGTTTGTGTCAAATGATAACGACACAATAGCCCGCTAACAGTCTTTGTTATATTATGCCTTTGTTGAAGTTGTCTATCAAAACTAGATGTATGGAATATTGAACTAATTAATACAAGCAGAAAGTTTCATCTATCGATCGAAATTTCTATTGAATAGTGTATAATCCAAACAGTAATAAATTGGAGCGTATAACTTTACTATCCGCGTTAAAAAAATAAGCACAAATATAGTATACTTAATACATTTCAATCAGAAATTTACATAATAATATACAACGGTGACATTTGTCACCAATATGTCAATCACTGAGTGACATTCAACTGACACCAACACCATACGAATTACATCATTCGTTGAATGGATAACATTGTTTGAACCATTCCTCCTTATTAAATAAAATTACTTTACGGATTTTATCGCGTTTATTTTACATTTTAAATTCGACGTTTCGAACACTTTTCAGCGGCGTGGTCACGGGTAGACTGAGATGTCATGCGTCTTCTTGCCAGTGCTGAAGGGTTTCCAGATCTTAATTTTTATTAATTATTTTTAATCTGTACTCCGACCATGCAAATGAACTGATTTTATCTGTACAGCCGGCAGTGGTATATGCTTGGCGTTAAATTTTAATTTATTAATTATGGGATCCCAAGAAAGTTCTAGGACTCATGCAAAATGTACAGATAAAATCAGTTCATTTTGCATAGGTCGGAGTACAGATTAAAAATAATTAATAAAATTAAGATCTGGAAACCCCGCTTCAGCACTGGCAAGAAGACGCATGACTATCTCAGTCTACCCCGTGACCACGGCTGCTGGAAAGTGTTCGCAACGTCGGGAATTTAAAATGTAAAATAAACGCGATAAAATCCGAAAGTAATTTTATTTAATAATGTATAATATTCGCGCAAGCAATAGAAATAATTACAATTCCTCCTGTTTTGGTCAGGTATATGTTAAAATCTGCTTCATGTTTAGCAGAGTAACCTAATGCTGTTTTTTAAATAACTGTACAGACTCTTAAATTAGTGTACAGTTATATTTAAAAAATATTTAATTTAATTAGTTCTCTATATACATATTCATATTACAATGCTAAATACACGCATAGCTGTCAGCATTTGTCGTAACAACACTCGCACACTGTACTTTATCGCAATTTTATCTTGCATTACGCCATTTTGTCCGAGCATTTTTCAAGTACATTAAGATTAAACGTTAGATATCTGGAATCGTTGAAATGGATCTAGCTTAGATAGGCTCGATGATTGCCACTTCCAATCAGGTCAATTGTGTTTTGATTTTGATATAAATGATGAAAATATTACTTGGACCTTTCGCGTTTTGTACAATCATAAGCTAATATAATTTCATATCAAATAAGACAATGACTTTTCATTAAAACAATATGATTGTAATTAAAAGCCGGAATTTAATTGTAAAATATTATTATTAGTAGTAGTATATGACGGTTTTTTATTAATTTCAGCTTTGTCGAACAATTGTGACGATCAAGGACAACCATCAGCTCGAAAACTTTCTCTCTGCACATAAACATCGACGAAGAACTGCGCAATCAAGTTTTTTATGGAATTAAACATAATATTCATCTTTTACTACGTACCACGATCGTACGTTACATGGCGATCGTATTTTAGTGATTTTATGCATTGCCACGGAACCGTTAAAGTGACTTGCGATTGGAATTGGCCCTATTAATAGTAATTACTATTGAAATATTGGCATTAACGCATTGATTATGGTAGTAAAGTGACTTCAAACTGCGCAAGGATTGCCTTGGCCAATATGATACTGGTTATATACAGTTGAAATTGATGATAATCAATGTTAATATACTCAGTAATGTTTATACGACGATAACAGTAACGGACAGTGAGTATTTCAAGCAAGCGATATTATAAGATTGATTAAACGTGCGGAAATTTAGAATGTGCGCATATATTTCTTTCACATCCCCATAACGACACACTTTTTGTTTCATATTTATAAGATACGTGTCGTAATCAGATATTTTTAACTTGTTTAATAGCTTTTACAGCATATTGACCTGTGCACTTTGCGTTTCTAATTTATGTATATTTTTTTACTATTTATGAATACCTAGTTTACTTTATATATGATATGATCACGGGGTAAACTGAGCTGTTTTGTGTTATTATGTCATTTTTAACTCATAAGTGTAGATCATAATGTAAAATCAAACAACACAAAAAGGCACTAACTGGCGTTCATACAAGGCAGGCATTAATGCCGGCTGACAAACTATGGCCTTCATTTTCATGTGCTAATATAAATTTCGTAGTTTTGAGAAAATTCAAGATAGTGAGACTGTTTTATAAATCATTCCGTTTCTTCTTTTCTAGATTACCGAGAAACTTATTAGAGAAATAATACAGCAAATCCTGTCACAACCAACGCAGTGTTGTGCAAACACAACTGTCTTCCGTTTCGCGAAAATATCTTATACATAATATCAGTGTCATCATAGTATTAATTGAAATTACTTTAACCCTGCGAAATTTTTACGAAGAGCGATCAACAGCTGACCTACAGAACACAAACGGTTAATCAACATTCGATTGGAGATCATTTTAGACAAGGTAATATTTACAGGAACTGAAAAGCACCTGAATTGATATAGAAAACCGGGACGGCTTTCCTTCATCGCGAATATAACGATAACACAATGATGTTTCATAGCAAGATTCGAATCCACGACCTCTAGTTATAACAAGCTATAAAATTAATAGCGAAAGCAAAGGCGAAAACATTTATTAGGTCATGTGAAACGAAGTATTCGATTGTGCAGTCACAGCTTCAAAAGAAAATAGCGTGTCCCGTTTTCACAAACACTTTGATGGGTTAAAAATATGGAAAATAAAGTACTGAAACGCGATAAACCCATAAAGCCGCTAAATATCCATTGTTTTCATATCGGACTAAGACACATTGCGACATATTGGATTGTGGCAAACGATAAGTCACCTCTGCTTGTGTAAACTTTTACAAATAATTGCAAAGTTAGCATTTTGATAGCCTAGATTTTTTATTTAGAGATTAGTTTGTTGCTTTTTACATAAAGTGTTAATTTAACTACTCTGGTTTGTTTTATAAGATTACTAGCAACCCGCCCCTCCGCACGGGTGCAACTACTGATATTTGTAAAATATATGAATTTATGAGCGTTTCTCTACAAGATAGATGCGATTTATTTTATTTATAGAATGAACCCTCATTTTTAATCACTCTATCTATTACAAAAAAACAGCACCAAAACCCGTTGCGTATTTTTAAAGATTAAGGCATACATAGGGATATAGGGACAGAGAAAGAGACTTTGCTTTATACTATTTAGTCATGTTAATACTGAAGAAGAGATTATAAAATGATTCAACCTGAAATCAGCCTGCCAATGCAATATTCGCAAAATCATGAGTGATACTTTCAGTGGTTAATCATCATTCATCATCACTATTAGCCTGTGTTAGTCCACGGCTGGACATAGGCCTCACCTAATTCACGCCTTCTCCATTAGGGGGTTTTTGGACCGAGTCCCACAACGCTGGTCCAATAGAGGTTGGTGGATATACAAACTTATGACTTGCCCGTTCGAAACATCGATCATCTTAGTTTTCAGACAATTGGATTATCGGCCTAGATCGCCCTAACCAACTAGGAAATAACAATGAAAATTTTTTGAGACCCCGCAGGATTTGAACCGACGACGGAAAAAGTGGTTAATACGTCGAATCAATTGCTTTCGTATTTTCCGTTCATGAAACGGGTGCATAATTACCGCATTATGCAACTGTGATACAGTACTCCCAGATTTGCACTTTTTGTGTAAAAAAAACGGGAGTTAGTGTAAATCTAAATTATAGGTACCAATGTCTAAAACACTACATATTTACCATACAGTGGCTTATCTCGGGCTGTGAGAGCGGTGTATTGCTGAATACAGTGGGCTTATATTGTTTACCGTTGTCCAACACGAGTGGGCCAAGGGATTAACTTGAAAACGCCCAAGTGCAATGTAAATAACGAATCGAATGGCTGCGAAGTGTGTTACACGGACACAGACAGACAACATTTACCATAAAAAGTTGTCTGTACACACTTTTAAATATGTCGTTATGTCATATTTAGTCTCGTAAGTAATTTAAGGTGCAAGACATTTCAAGTGGTAAACGTTGTCAAAGAGAAGTTGCAATGCAAGTCACATTTTGATATTATGATATGCGCCTGAGATATTGTGCCCGAACCTTACTCTGAGTCAGAGATAGGTAACATGTCCTTTTTAGGTGAATATAATAATACTAATTTATTCAATGACGTCTAAACATTCTTATTAAAATAGTTGAAGAAGTAATTAGTTTCTTTAAAGTACGAATTGCCATTCATTTCTCACAACTTATCAAAATCATTAGAAATGTAATCGAAATGTTATTGCTTGAAAATACTAGTGTGAAAAGAATTCTCTCGTTAACGAAGAAAATATTTTGACAAAACAAAGGCAATAATTATTTCTTTTATTTACGCGATTATTATACATATCAAATCCACTAATTTACGGATTTTTCGCGTTACTCGTTTCGTATGCTGAAAAGAATCCGAAACGTCGGAAAAAATATATTTAAGTAACGCCAAAAATCCGTAAATTAGTGGATTTGATAAAACAAAGGCCGTTAAGTTGATAAAAATACCTCTGATAACATATAATTTGAATAAAACTCAGCTAAACTAATTTGAATGTTAGTTGGAAATTAGGTCACATAAACGACAACATTAGCTATATAGCTTCATTATATGATCATTTCATGACTAATGTCCTACGTCCGACTAATCTCTATCAGGGAGCAAATGACGACGCATAACTAAATTTAATGTAACACATAGAATATACATTAAGTTAATGGAACTAATTAATTGGCCACAACAAGAGCACTCAAACTAACAGCTTCATTTAGTACTTGGACCAGAACAAAATCTTTCCATGTTTATGTTTTGTGCGATTGTAATCCGTTCCTGGAATATTTGAGTTTGACTTTGACATGTTTTTGGTGTTAATATTTTATATTATTGCAACACATCATATTGCATTCGAAACAAATTTGCAATGATAACTCGAAAAGAAGTAGAAGTAGACATTATCGAGCACTTAGCCATACTAGACACAATAATTAGTTAAAAACAAACTCTATAAAGGTTTCGGATACAGTATTCACATGAATGTGACATAATAATAATAGCACTTTACGTATTTCTGATGTAAAGCTGTACCATCCAAACATTTTTGTGTACCGCTTCACACGGAACCGTGCTTAATTCAAATTCTTGTTAAACGACATCAAACTGTTAACTATCACTTTTGTAATGCAATTATTACTACCATTCTTTTTCTGACTACTCCGCTTGATGTAGCGGCTTGTGACCCTGACCGTTACACTAGCGGGTGTGGGTTCGATTACCACCAAGGAAAAATGCTGTATGATGAACATAGTGTTATTCTCGTCTCTGGGTGTTTCTATCTATATTATATGTATTTGTTAGCAAAAAGGAAGTAAAATTATGTTCTTGTCAAATATCTACTTTCCATAATACAAGCTTTGCATATTTTGGGACACGATGTTGCGATATCGGCAAGAAATACTAATTCGTTTTATTCAAATGGGCAGAGGCGTTTACCATCCGATAATGGTCTACAAATCTCGTAATCAAGCACTCAATTACCTGCAGCTAAATACACTCCCGACAGCAGACTCCCGACCCAAGCGACGGTCCCTTTGCCCTCTCCGAAGTAAGTGACCAACTCTGGCAGGAAAATTCCGAACGTATACGCGATGCCGTCCACGACCAGGTTGCACATGAACGATGCGAACACGACCACCCATCCGTAGCCACCGTCAGGTGGTGGAGGCAGCTCCCCATACTCGTAGGCCTCGTCATCATCAGCGTCGCCGGCACCCTCCGCGGTCAGACGCGCCGCCTCCTCGCACGACGTCTCGCTGTCTGTCTGCGGGGGAAAATATCTATTATTACCTAGTCTTCGAAATACGGTGGTAGTTTTAGACAAAACATGTTTTCGCATTGAAGATATTAAAGTATTGTATTAGATGGTGGTGCTTTGACGTTCATAAGAGCTCGACAGAGCCTAAATTTAATAAGATTAATTGAATTTGAGATCAAATCTGTAAAACACAGCGTTAGGTAGATTTTGAACTGCTTTTTGTAAGTTGGTGGTAGTTTTAAGCAAAAAATGCTATAAATATGCATTAAATATATTATAAAAGTATTGTATATTATCAACTCTATACAGCTTTAGATCGGCTAATTGTAGTTACGGGCTTCTGATATTCGGTAGTAGTCCATCACAATAATAGTGGGTCAGTTTGATATAAATAAGATTTTGTTCCGAGAAATTAGACAAAAGCAATGTGAGACATTCAAAATGAACTTTATTCTGTAATTAGTGTCTTTTATATACTAGCCCCCTTAATTCAATCAATTATCGTTTAAGTCTGAAATCATGACGTAACGCATAATAAACCGAGGTCAAACCAATGTTGATAAACGTCATTATTGCATTACAAAAAAAATACCAACGTTCTTTTCCTTATAAAATAAAGGATAACTTAAGGTCGCACGCAAATGAGAGATTAAGGTAACATGTGTAGGAGAATCTTAAACAAACGATCCTTTGTAATTATACAATATATTATAATGCGTTTAGCCTAAATAACTTATAATAATAAATATAATATTGATATTTACTTTTATATAATATTAATATATATAAGTTTTTATAATAAGGTTGAAGACTTATTTCATAGAAACTATTGTTAATTGCATTAGTAACAAATAACGGTGGTTTAACGAATAACTATCAATACTCAATACATTATTTATAAACTAGACAATTATGAGGAAGCGAACAAGGAATTGTCAACGTCGATGCAATTAATAATGCAATAATTGTTATTTGAAGCAACTGCCTTCGTCAACTCCGTTCGATATATATATATACAGTTATATATTTACTAAAACTGAACTTATTACCTTAACGTTGGCAAGGATGCCTTATAATTATGAGCGTTCTCTTTCAGGCAACCCAGCTAGTCAAACTTGAAGGACAACAAGTAAAGTCAATAAATTGTATTTAACAAATATGGATAATGCTACAAATTATATAAGCTAACTACATTCATAAATTCAATATAATTTACACTTAAGTATTTTATTTTCTATTTAACTTTAAGATTTTCTTAATCTCAAACGTAATTGCTGTTTTATTACATATACGATGCAAGTAGTGAACGTGCAATTGAGAGGAAAATGCATAACCCAAAAATGAGGACAGTTATTAAATCTTATTTGCATTCATAGACATACTCTAACGTCCACTTACTTAAAATATGTACAATAAATATGTGCACTTAATGTCTTATGCCGTGTTATTAAATCCTATGACATTGAGAACTCGTGTACCAGTGATGCCATGTATTTATGCTGTTCTACTATATGTTGAGTTATGAGAGCATTGGAAGCCTATACATCACGATCAAATGCGGTTCATTTACCGACTTCGACAGAAATGCGGTAGTTGGCATTTTAAAATAAGTTGCGTGTTACACTATTAATATAATTGTTACTGTAAACGTGTAGGTGTTTTTTAATGAGCATTGTATAAGTACTGTCTCCGTAGCCTGTGGGGCGTGTGCTTTAGAAACCGGAGGTCGTGGGTTAGAATCCTGCGGAGAGTCAACTAATTAAAATTTTGTTTCATAGTTGGTTAGGGCAATTTGGGCCATTCACCTAATTGTCTGAAAACTAAGATCGGTCCTCCTGCCAACTCGCATTGAACCAGAGAGGTAGGATACGGTCCTAAACCCCTATTGGAGGAGGCGGCATTACGGGAGGCTTATGTGGCAGTGGACTAACACAGGCTGACGATGTATGCATGATGAAAATACACAGTAATGTCTAACTGCAACCAGTTTAAATTTAAATTTGAAACAATTGTGACCGATATGTTTCTATTTTATGTCTAATTGTTAACTCATGGATAGTGTTATAATTTTTTTGTATACACACTCCACACTCGAAGTACTTGCAGCGGTTTTTTTTAAGTTTTACCAAAGCCCTACAACATGTTACAATTAGGCATAGTCAGAAGACATAATCCGCTTTAAAATACAGATGACAGAGATGTTTTAAAAACTTCTAAAGTAATAGAAATATTGTCATTTAAATTTAAGAGATTTACAGGCTATTAAAATACTTGATATAAGATCTTTTATATAAGGTACATACATATCGTCTATTAAGCTTTAAAAAAATGTCACAACTCTATCTACAAGTAAACTAAAGCACACAATTAGCTAATTTCTATCTATCATTCTAATTTATCACAATAGATGAACAAACCACAATAGTTCAGAATATTCCACTCTTAAAACAGTATGGTAAATTATTACTCATACTATGTTATGTAGTACTAGGTTGTCACTATAGTAAAAACGTGCAACAAATACGTATACGTACAATACTCATTACGGTGTCGAAGGATACTATTGTTTGCCCGATAACCGCCACGACAATCTGCCGACGGTTCGCTTGGAGTGAAACGACAATGAAGTTAAATAATATTTGAAATGTACTATAACAATTTATTCTAACGTTAACTATACTAGCAATTAAAAATCGATGTTAAAACATTCCATAATGCAATTTTTTATAAGGCACAAAACAGGCCCAAATTAAAATATTTTTTCCATTTTTTAAAACATCTTTACTTGGCACCCGCTCTTTTTTTTTCTTTACAAATAAATTCTTTGCGGTGTCCTCGGTTTATGAGTTATCTATCCATCAGTGAGAACATTTTTTGTACTTTACATATCGTTAAACGACGTGTAAAACTTCATATGTTATTAGTACATATCAATTAACTAAAATAAACAAAAAGAAAGAAAATAAACTAAGAAAGTTAAAAATAAAAGTAGTCTCGGCAACAACTTTACAGCAAGTATCAGGCAAGTTTTAATAAAATATTTAGGAAAAAAAACCGATTAGAGTCTACGTCAAACGATTAATCATATCAATCAGCAAACAATCCACACAACTTTAAACAAACAATCATCGATCATAATAATTGTAAGAAGCCGAGGTAACAAATTGTAACATTTTCACAAACATCAATCTGTCTTCACAATACCGTTGTTTCACCCGTTAAATCAGTAGCGAAGAAAGTTATCTATAATTAAGTTAAAAAAACGTGAAATATCATATCTACTTTTTACGTTAATTATTTATAATTATTCCCAACGTTTCGGACTCTTTTCAGCATCCATGGTAACGGGCAGACAAATATGACTGATAAAAGGTAAATAAAATAAATAATTAAAAAATATTTACAAGAGTAGAAGTAATGGTGAGCAGCGAGACGTATAATACATGACGCGCGATTTGGCGGTGGGTCACCAAAGGAAATTTTAAAACTTTGCTTATATTATTTATCTATTAACCTTGTTTACATACATTCCGGCTTATAATATAGCCTATTTAAAGTATATAGTACTACTAAATCAATAAATAATTAAAGCTAAGCTTAATAGTATACAAAAAACATAACCGACGGAAATCCGAAAACTAACCATGGCCTCTTGGTTTGTAATCTAATATGTGGTCTTGTTGCAAAGAATTTTGTACATATAATATTAACGAACACCACATCAGCTTTCACATGTATGATAGAAGTATTAAGGTATTCAGTTTCACGTATATAATTGTAACAAGTATGCGTTCAGCACTTGACTTGCCGCGCCGGTCAATCGTCAACCCGATACTACCACTGGCTGGTTCAACACCTAAAACTCCAAGGCGCCCGACGTCCCATTAAAAATTAACGTCCCATAAATCTGAGGGCATTACGTCACTCGCACACAGAAGCGATTTTATCATCTCCTGTCGTAAATTCAAATGGTGTCAATAAAACATCCATTGCTCTATGTGGCCCTTGAAGACAGTCAAGCGAGGTTCAAGGTTTATTATAGAGCGTGGTCTAAGTGCCCTAGTCAAATTTCGTCACCGTGAATTAGTTACCTTTACCAAAACGGAACATGGAAACGCCTAGATTTATAGCAACCTGGCAAATTTTATACATATAAACGATTAGCTAGGGCAATGCGGGTTGGGGCAAACCCCATTGCTAGAAAAGGTGAAGGAGGCATGAAACGTTACTGGATACTTTACAACTGCATCCGTAGCCTAGTGGTAAGGGCGTGCTTTAGACACCAGAAGTCGTGGGTGCGAATCCTGCGGGGACTAAACAACTTTTCATTGTTGATTCCTATTTGGTTATGACAATTTGGCCGATCACAAAATTGTCTGAAAAGTAAGATGATCCATGCGTCGGATGGGCATGTCAAAAGTCGGTCCACCCATCAACCCGCATTGACCGGCATAGTGAATTGCGGTCCAAAAAACCTCTTAATTACCATTAGGGCCTATGTCCAGCTGTGAGACTAACGCAGGCTGATGATGTTGACTTTATTGTTCAAAACTCTAATCTTATCTAGCTTATAGTTAGTACAGCATTTGTCTTTGAACAGGTCGACGGGTAAAACACGTGCAGTACACTAATCCGCACGTGCAATACGCAGGGGTAATATAACACCACGAGTCATATACAGATAACCGAACTAATACGGATTGTTTACAAATTCAAGTCATACTTTTTAAATTTTTTTACAGGAAATAAGGCTGCAATAAGTGTATCAGTAGCCGGTGACTCAACTGTATAAAAAAATATATTATTATTATTTATTGTTACTATATAATTTAATATGGGACTCAGTTTCAATATAAATATAGACATTTGATATATGCTATATTTATTCTCTTATATTCTATTTTTATTCTTATATTATATTTTTATATTAGTCAATTTTAACTATTAAAGTATGAAAATAACTAAGGCATTAATAAGTCGAGTGTCCTCATTGTTTCGTGCAAAAGTCTAAATAGTAAATAAACAAATAAATAACAATTGACTTTATCTTTGGTTATTTCTTTTTATTTTCTCGAAAGTTTCTTTTTAATTGGCATAAAAAAATGCTCCGTAATTGTACGATTTGTGGATATTGTAAAAATTATTTAGCTTTATCAAGTGGCAATTAATGTAGGCGTATGAATTTCTGTCTGTAAAATAATATTTTATGTTCTGTAATACATTAAGATTACGACGATATGCCTGATAAATAATTGAAAAAATCTCTATATACAAATGATTTACGTGATACTGTTTGTCTGCAAATTACTTTTAACATTTTCGGATTCTAACAAAACTTTATACATTGAATTTAGACTAGCCGTGTTGTGATAAAACCGTTATTACCATTAATTTCCAATTTATCGGAACACATTTTAGTACTTATTAAAATGTGAAGAGATATTAAATTTTTTTAAGTCCTAATGCCTTCCTACCATATTAAATAGTTTAATAAAAAGTTATTACCCGTAGAACGTATAAAAATTGTAAAAACTTTACTGGGTAAGTGACAAACAAACGCATATAGTACCATGACATAGAACACGACTATTGTAAATATACAACGGTAAACATATATATTATTTTTAAACATATAATAGATAAATAAATCAACGCTTATAGTGCATTGTGGTAGAAATAACAGCGCAGCGTTTATAAAACGTGATGTAGTGACGTCAGCATTGCTTATCCGCTTCATTGTGTCGCAGCTGTTTTTATACACTTATTTAATTGATACGAGCATAAAAAACCTAGAAATTAATTTCGTTATAGTAATTAAACTAGTTCTAGTGTTTCTAGTGTTTCTAGTCATCTATACACATTAATAAAATTGTAGTGTCTGTATTTAACATACTAACTGTATGTTTACCGATTTTAAGTGGTTGACATTTTTTAACTGCCTCCGTAGCCTAGTGGTTTAAGCGTGTGCTTTAGAAACCGGAGGTCGTGGGTTCGAGTCCTGCGGGGACTCAACAAATTTTTATTGTTGTTTCCTAGTTGGTTAGGGCAATTTGGGCCGATCAACCAATTGTCTGAAAAGTAAGATGATGAGGCATGTAAAAAGTCGGTCCACCCACCAACCCGTATTGGACCAGCGTGGTGGGGTACGGTCCAAAGCCCCCTAATGGATAGGGGTGTGTTAGGTGAGGCCTATGTCCAGCAGTGGACTTTCACAGGCTGTTGATGATGATGATGATGATGATGACATTTTTTTTTTAACATTTCTCCGTCGATCTGTCTGTATGATTGTTCAGGCTAATTTCCAGAACGGCTGTACCAATTTTAATGGGACTTTCACTAAGATAGCTGAGGTAACATAAGAAACTATTTTTTTTATATAAGTGTAAGTGCAGTTAATAAAAAAAATTGTATTTTATTCATATTATTATAATTGATATAAACCCGTATTGACCCTAACATCCCCTATGTTATGGTCAATACGGGTTAATATCATGATATTGCTTTTTTTAAAAGAGTTACAAGTATTAATTTTTTTTGTCTATGACAGATTTCATTTTATATAGAAACCTATTGAACGATAACCATTGAAACTCATGGTTTTAAATTAGCATACAAATGCTCCTATTCAAGTTAATACAGTCGCCTTTTTAATACAAAATAAAATTAATATTATCTTATGTTTTAACAAGTTAACATTCAAACGTGTGTCTTGCTGTAAATTCTTACTTAAAAATTATAAAATACTTTAGATACATAGACAAAGAAATGCTCACATATAATTGTTTCGCCTTTGTGTAAATAGTAACACTACATTGTTACTTAATGGACGCGTGCCGCATTTCCTGATATGTAATGTGCAAGCATCGAAGCTCAGAGGTCACCAAATAAATTTTAATAACATTCAACCTGTAAACAACGAGTCATCACTATATCCGACTGAGTCATGATCGATAGGAAAATTTGCGCCGAGATGTTTACAAACTTTGCGCTAGAAGGGCTTCAGAACGTGTTTTAAAAATAAACTGACAGAACTATACTCATACTAAAAAAAATCACTTAGTGAATATTTCGTTATAGACATAAAACGTCATATAGTAAGAAGAACCTATGGCCGATGGGCCAATAAGGTTCTGGAGTGGAGGCCGCGTTTAGGAAGACGGACCATTGCAGCATGGGTCGACCCCCGACCAGGTGGTGATGCCGATCTCCGTGCAGTAGACGGTTCTAGTTGGCAGCGAGAAGCAGGGGATCGGCCGTCTTGGCGTTCATTGAAAAAAGTCTATGTCCAGCAGTGAACGGATAAAGGCAGCTAGGGATGATGATGATGGGAAGTGAAAACGAAAATATATTAAAAAAAACGAAACATATATTATTACAGGCAAAACAATTTAAAATACTAATTTTATATTGCAAAGACGATTACACAGATTATTACTTACTTACTTAAAACCAATTTTTATCTACTGATAACAAGCCGTTATTTGATATAGGTTGCTATGCAATATTTCTTGTAATAACCTAGTGATACGGGAAGATATTAATAATTTGCACGCGATACGCAAAATTACGTCAATTTAAACAAAAAAGATATTGAAAGTTTTAGATATTAATTAGATATAACATAATTATATATCAATAGACTTAGAATTTGTGCAGTTCATGTTTTATAATAGGTATTATATGTCATTGATTCAGAACGTTATTTTAAGGATATACACTTTTAAGTCATAAAAATATCCCAAAACAAAAATGAAATTACGAATTAATATCGAAAAGTAACTAAGAGTTTTATTTCTCTACGCTTTAAGCAATTGGATACGTGATCTGACAAAGAATTTGGCCTTTTAATAGACGTTCATATAAAAGTAGCGGACCTTACAGATGCTGTCCTGCATAATATTACAAGTAATTGAGATGTTAAACAAAGTACTAATCGAAAGACAAATAATATAACTATTTAATTAATCAAGTTGTTTAGTTGCAGTATATGTGAATACTCTACATATCGACAGAAGCGACATCTGACGGGCTAATTTGTGAATCTAAACTATCCAGGGTGCCCAAACGCACACAAAAAGTTCATTACAATCAGTCCAGTGACATACACACGTACAGTAGCACTATATATAGGGATGTCTTCCCAAATGATTATTTTTAAGAAGGAAAATAACTAACAAATATAGGTGGTCTTCAAATTCCAAGAGACATGCGGAAAACGTAACGTGGAAGTCTGTCTGACCTTCTTGCACTGACATGATCAGCAAACCAATCGTCAATACCTTGAATAGTCCTTTTACTAATGATATATTAAACCAACTGATCCGCGAACGCATTCAAAGGTATTATTATATTCAAAGGTATATTCTATTCCTTTCTTCATTATAATGTTCAAAACAATTTTCGATGGAGATGATTTTCATTACAAGAAATTTGGTAAAATTAAAATTTTGCCAAATAAATCCCAACATTATCTAATATTTTATAAAGTGATTACGGCAAGCGTGCGTCAACCTGACGGTAAACAGTACGTCCTTCCGATACTAAATTGAGGAGTGACACGCACCTCAATTCTTAACAATATTACACTGATTAAGAGATTTAAAAAAATCACAATCATCAATAATTGATTGTTATTTTATTTTCTAGCTTCGCTCTGCGGTTCAACACGTATGGCAATAGCAATTGTGAAAATGATGAATACACATAATATACTTGAGCTATTATTTTTTTGCAGTTTACGTTGAAATAGCACGGTTTTTTCAAATTTTATGAAAAAATTTACTAAATTTTAAAAAATTTTCACTATCGCAGTAAAAACATCACCAGCCTGTTTTAGTCCATTTTTGGAGAGATAGAGATCCCCTAATGAACGCCTCCTCCATTAGGGGGATTTTGGACCGTATCCCGCCACGTTGGTCCAATGCGGGTTAATGGGTGGACCGACTTTTTACCTGCCCATCCGACGCGTGGATCAATTTACTTTTTAGACAATTAGGTTTCCCCTAACCATCTAAGAAACAACAATTAAAATTTGTTGATTTTGTACAGGATTCGAACCCTAGGCTACGGAGCAGGCAAAAATTTATTATACTATAAATAATTTTCACTATATCTTGCTTAAATAATTTTACAAATTATTAACTCTATAAATAAGAGCTTAGTCATTGAATAGTACCAATAAAATCCATCTTGAAGTTGTTGCGTTAAAGAGTGACATCACCATAAACATACTTTTAAAGTTTCGCTTTTATAATAGTAAAGGAGAGTAAAAAGTCACTGTAAAATATATTCAGAATCTTATACAATATACGTTACCTAAATAGAAAATTTATAAGATAGGATTACCCTTAACGAAAGATAGATCAGACGAACAAAGACGTTGTTTATTAACGCATATAAATATTAAAGCGTTTAATTGTTTACAAAGCCTTGTACGCGATAAAGACTAGTGTAACATCAATTAGTAATAATATGTAACAAGGTGTTTAATGCAGTACATTGTACGTTATCGTATTTTTAGAGAAATGTATACAAATTTGAGTTGGAATTATATTTTTTTTTATTATTGCTATCGAAGAGAAACGAGCATTTGGGCCACCTGATAGTAAGTGGTCACCGACGCCCATAAGCGACGGCAATACCAGTAATATCACCAACGCTCTGTCTACCGTGAGGCTTAGGATGTTACATCTCATTTACCTAGTAAATACGCTGGCTACGGTGCCCCTTAAACGGGAACACGGCAACGTTTTCACGACACGAACACGTACGTGCAGTACGAAATTACTGTACACGATTATAAATAGTAGATGCAGGATTTCTATCTTAAAGCTACCTCATCGGTTCTTATGATGTATAGTTAAAAATTTTCGAAAACTAATGCAACAATTATTCCATAATAAAGCTGCACTAGTAAGCTTACATAGCTACGGTTTAAATTATTATCTGTATGAAAACTTTTAAAAAAGGACAAGTTGCTGACTTCCAAACAATTAAGTATTTGTACATTTACAAGGTGACATCACAGACATGATTTTATATAGAAACGTAATTAAAAAAATGTCCGAAAGTAGTATATTACATATTAATCTTTGTAATAATATTAGGTAATAATTACGCCACATTTTTATTTACATATTAATATAAGATATTTCCATTTACAAATATAAATATAACTAAGTAATAGCATACTAAAAAAATGTTTAAACAAAGGGAACGTTGCATTGCATAAATTTAAAATCATTATATATTAATATTCTTAGTTATTTCAGAGGGTACGTGTTAACTCTATGCCGCTTATAACATATAGTTAACATTTATAATATAAACATATAAAATATAGTTTACTTTTAACGAACGATGCGCTAGCGTTGTTCTGCTGTTTAAGCAATAGAAGTTTTGTAGCTAAACAAACAAGCTATTTCTCTACGTATTCTTACGTTTATTAAAATATCTAATTAATTTCTATAAATATTCTATTAACTAAAATTAATAAATATACGTCGTTATGTATTTAAATGTACATATCTTTTATGTAATATTATTTCAATATATTATTATTATTCCCGATCTTTCGTAAACTTAATAAAAACTGTAGCACTTTGCTTGCAATGGCCAAGAAAATTTAATGTCACTTTAATCGCACCCATTTTACTGTAATATGCTATCGAATAATAAAATCTAGCTCTCCCTAGCATGAAATTGATATTCGCAACATTGGAAAACGGGAGCGAGGGCGGGTACATATCAATATCCTGCGAAGGATCTCACGTCTAGTGCGTTGCTAAGTCGTCATCATCGTAAATACCATACAATAAAGTGTTATTAATTAAATTTACAACTTTAATTGTCATAAAAAGATTTGTTATTGTACTATGCACACTAGGCATTTTTATGATACCTTTTGGTAATAAATTCGGTGTATTTGTTAAATATTTTGCACTGTATTTATTATGTATCGATATGTATGTACAACAGAATTAGATTAATGTCGATAAATTAATATAGCCACAACGTCGCAAATGAATACATGAGCAATGGATACAATTAAATACAGAAAATTTTCAGTTTAAAGGATGCCATTAAATCTATTTTGTTCTTAGATATTTTTTCGTAAAAAAAATCTAATTTCAAACTTCATTGGCATTCAAATTTGGCGCCAAACAGTGTTTGACATTTAATGTGTTTACGTAAAGTCCATATGTTATTTGGGTAAAGTAAGCTCACGTTTACATCGACAAATAAACATTGTGGTTACATTTCACAACTGAATATAACCGTGCAGCATCTGAATACATAGCGAGAGGTATTCTAACGTACTTATCATTAATACACCAGCATTTATCAAGAATATGATCACGCTAGGGCAATCGCAAACTTAATGCCATGCAAATCCACTACAAGACCCGACTGTAAATAAGCGCTCCAAGGATGATCATGAGTCGGTGATTTGTTTAATAATTGCTGGCATCGCGTATTACAACATACGCCACGAGTACGCAGGGTTGCAACTCCACCGTAGCCTAGTGGTATGGGTGTATGCTTTAGAAGCCGGAGGTCGTAGCTTCAAATCCGGCGGGGACTCAACAAATTTTCATTGTTGTTTCCTCTAGTTGGTTAGGGCAATTTTGGCCGATCACCCAATTGTCTGAAAAGTAAGATGATCCATGCGTCGGATGGGCATGTAAAAAGTTGGACCAGCGTTGTATTGTAACTATCAACAAATCTTTAATGCTGAAAACTTATGCTACGCCTTTCTTTGACGTGACTGTCAAGCCAGCCGTAAATGACTGTCAGATTCAAAACTAAAGTTTAATGAACACGTAGTTCATTATAGTTCAGTTTTGAAAAGAACAAGCCTTTATCATAAAAAAAAACAATTGCTAGTGTAGGTACAAAAACACAGGTAGAGAAAAGAATGAAACAACCGCTGTTTCCCAAAATTTTGTCGTAGATTAATAGCTGACGCCATCAGCACAAACCATTGTATTTGTACATAAATGATAGCAAGAAACTTCAAAATTCTAACAAAAACTTATTTTTCACCAAGAAAGGATTTTCCTGGAACATAATTACATAGACATGACGAGACAAATTTTGCTAAAGCAAGGCAAAATACGTTATGAAAGAGCTTATTTTATTCAAATCGTTTGATATTTCCATTACAAACTTTTCGCAGCATTTTCTGACAGCCCTGAATTGTATAACGCGCTAAGCGTAAGGCGCTGCCACGTGATGGCCATTAATTGATTAGTACCGCACGCCTGTCGCGGCTTCCAACAAACCTCCATCAACTAAAGGTGCGTGTACACTGTACAGACCGAAACAATCATGCAACATATCAATCATATATAGATTCGTTTAAATTTAAACTAAATTCTTTACATTGTATTTGTAATGTATTCAGTTATCGAGCGATAATGAAAACAATCAAACTATAATTTTCAAAGACGGCGGTGATATTGTGTCCAGTGAATGAACCATAGCTATCCCGTAAAATGTGTACTAAAACGTTATGTTTTTAGGTCTATCAAATATACATTTGTGAACGCGAAATTGCTCTCAAGTTGCCAAGTCGTGCGATATCAGAATGTGCATATTCTTATGTTTGCTTATATAATGTAGGCTGATCGTTCGACTAGCCTTATATTACGAGCTCGGTTCGCTAGTGCATACGCACCTTCGCATATATAAAGTAATTCAAATACTTAAGATAACGTAACCCAAGCCAAATACCGGTAAATCACTATTATTGTTCACATATAAAACGGTGTTAAATATATCGGATTTAAATTATAAAGCCGTTGTTGGAAAACGATCTTTAGTTTTTAAATACGTAGACACATTAAATATGTATGTACTGAAGGTAATTAAGAACGAAGACGGCAACTTGAAAAGGTTAAAGGCTAAATTTCGCTTTTAATGCGTGATTATAACACTTACCATAGTAATTTTCTTAGAACACAAAACGAACTTGCAAAACCAAGGCGGCGGTCCGACTGCTAAATCAATACGTAATGATAATGTGAATATAGACTCGAGTACAATATTTTCGATAATATGATAAAGTAATCAATAGCCCCGATAGTTCACAGCCCAATTATAAAATTATCAATTTTATCAGTCTCAGTTATTTCAGATAAAACTAATAAGCGAGAGCTGAAACGGTCATAAGAAAGCAGCAAATGTTTTCGATATAAACATATAACATAAAAGTAGTAATCTATTCATATTTCAGCGAATTTTTAAAGATTCTTGCACAGATGCAATGGCGGTCAATGGCGGACCTAATGCCATACGGCATTTATTTACCAGTCAAACTTTGACGTGTACATAAAAAACATATTACATAACAAAGGAAAAATAAGAGCAATGTATGAACGAAGTATGGAAGATTCTTTTAAATTATTAAACAATAATTTTTTTTTTGTCTTTCTGCAATTGTACGCAGTGATGATACAGCTAGAACATATATGTATATATATATTACGATCGCTATAATAACGCAAAAAGCTCGTACGCGACTTCAAATTCACACTGAGCTGACGTGGTCGGGTATATTGCGGGCGAGGACAAAAATAAATTCTATTTATTTCGCCGGTGATTAATTCACAGGTGGAGGGAAACTATGCAACGCGGTTTACAGATATTCCATCGCACAATTTTATTAGTTAATGGTAAAAAATAACGGTTATTTAAAAATTATTAGAAAAGGGATCGATACTTTATACTAATATAATAAGCTGGAGTGTTCGATTGGTTCAACTACGGAACTACTAAATGAAACTTATTGATTGTACTAATATGAAATTATCTATTTTTTTTACTGTAAAAATACATCTTAAATAGCATCTAAAAACTAGTGAACTTTAAACCTTCTGCTGTATGATTTAACGAAGACGTACAAAAGTTACAAAAGGGGAAAAAAATTCGAGTCGAAGCAAACCGTAAAAACGATGATATTTATGCTTGGCCCAACGTCTCAAAGGATATAAAACATCACGACAGGCCGCCAAAAATAAAACTGGAGTTGCAATACAAAAGCTAACACAAACAATAGAGAATACTCTATCTAATTTGTAACTTTTAGAAAACTAATCTTGCGAATTGTATCGCATTGTCACGGAGCGTCTTTGAACTTAACTTTTACTCAAACTGAATCCTAATCAGTGTAAAATGCTTAAGTTTAAAACGTATCAATCATGATCATATTTGATGGATAGAATCCTAAATTGCTATTAATCATACAGGAAGCAAATGCAGCATAGATAGAGTTTATTTATAGCAGCTTTAACCGCGACACATTCGAGCAATTAAACAATAACTCATTACGTGACATTTGAAGGTCGGAAGCAAATTGAGCTTATAAACAGGACCAAGGCCATTCAGTATTTCTATGATGAGTAGTGATCTCATAGAAAACCATGGGAGAATCTCCCAATGACAGGCCGATCGCATAAAATGTTACAAATTATTTCGAGGGATTAACTAAAAATTAAATTTCACCACCTTTTTAAGATTTGTTGCAATATGAATAAGTTAAAAAAAAAATTTAAATTAATTGTTCAATGTGAGGTTTCTTTTTCCCAATTTTTTCCTAATATTATTTTTATTTTTATATTCTATGAAAATTTAACAAAAGCGAACGTGTTTGCGAAGGAGGTACATCTGCAAACTACAATGGCAAAAGATTTTCCGCAGACTTAATCAATAAAATATCTTAACTAGTATTAATAAAAAAAATAGAATAATCTAGATGGTCTAGATTTTTCAATTTCATTAATTACAAAACAAATCAATCTTCATTTTAATTTTAATGCAAGTATCGTCACAAATAAAATATCATCGGAACTGAAAAACATAGTCGTTTCTTTCTGACAGCCCTGATATAATTATTCTATCTTTTTTTTGCATAAAACGCAGTAGCACGATCCTGTAACCTCCGGACGCAATTGTCGTAATGAAAAAAGTACCGGATAATAGTTAATTGTTTGTTACGCGCTGTCCTGTTTTCGACGAATACCGGGCCACAACATCCGTAGCCAATTAACCCAATTCCAAAAAATACCAAAGATACTAGGATGAAATAGGATCTGCTATATAGGTATGGAAGACTGTCTTTATAAGAAAATAATTTAAATTAAAAGTAAAACAGTTTAAGAAAATAGTGTTGTAACCCGAAACTTCATCCGCGTAAAATAGCGATGCGTTTTGCGAATATAATGTGTAATATAACAATAGTGTATATATGTACGTTTGTATAATTAGGCATAGTTTTTTTTTTATGGCATACGCAGGCAGACGAGCAGTCGGGCCACCTGATAGGAAGTGGTCACCGACGCCCATAGACATTAGCAATACCAGCGGTATCGCCAACGCGCTGCCTACCGTGAGACATAAGGTGTTAAGTCTCGTTTACCCAGTAAATACGCTGGCTACGGTGCTCTTCGAACCGGAACACAGTAGTGTTTTCACACTACTGCTTCGCGGCAGAAATAGGCACCGCGGTGGTACCCACCCAGACGGTCTCCTGTTAACAGGGGACCTACCACCGGTCTTATAGTTTCTTCTTCAACAAAGACGACCGACCATCCATTTAATATTCATCCCCATTTAAATAATTTCAACCACTTTCTCGCAATAATAAAAGCCTTCTTAGATGAAATCAAATTTATCATAGTCGAATTTCATTAAAATCGGTTCAGTGGTTTAGACCGTAAAGATAGACAGACAGGGTTACTATTACATTTATTATATTAGTATGAACTTCAAAAACCCCATATTTTACCTTGCCTTTTACCTGAGCTAAATATTATAAAGAATTGGTGTAAATATTTAAGCTCACCGCAACGAAGTGGCGACACCTCTTGGTGCTACGCTATTAATGGATTGTCAATCGGTGATTGACAACTCAGCGGCAATTTATCATATATAACGGTACGTTTTGGGTTATATCGTATTCATCAATCCCATTTCTTATCATGGAAGGTATGGAAAGCTTCGCATATTTTAGCGTTTTAACACAAGCATTGGGTCTAGCTTCATGTTAGGTACGAGATCTTTAGAATGAAATAAAATCTGGTACGTGTGGATTAAAAGATTTTCGTCAAAATCATACTGACCCACAAGTGACGTGGTGATTGACGTCCGCGGTCTAGTCAACCGAACAAAATGCTTTGAGTTTTGGCGCCAAAACGTACAGCTATGTGCTAAATATATTTAGATAGTACAAGTCATAATTAGATTAGATATCTATTAAATGAAAAATTATCATCAAACTCTTATTGCCCCAAAAACCATCACGTGGTGATTAACGTCCACGGGCCACAAATCAGAATGGTTAACGTTCAGGTGCGAAAACGTAAATAGGCAATAGGATATATATAATCAGACAACAGTTCGTATTCGGCCAAATTCAGGAGGACCATCGTCAATTTTTTATGGCCTTGAAACACACCACTTGGTCAATCACCAAGTGGAATGTTTTAAGACAGCAACCCACTAATTAAAATGCGTCACGATTCTGCGCCACTCGAGATTGACATTAGACATTGTTTACACAGATACTAGATTATATTTAGCTCTTGTACACATTTATGCAGCCGTTGGCTCTACGCCCAATGTTGCATAATTAGTGCACGTATCCACACCCTAGAAACGGAATCGCACTGGCAACAATCCGCTATGCAGAATAGCTCTAAAGTACTATCAACTAACTAATCAATTAACGATGAACGTTTACTTTGACGACGAAAGGCAACGAAATCAGACATTTCTTTTTATCTAGGATTCAACTTTAATAAAATTTCACAAACCTACAATTGATATTGTCCTTACTTAATAGTAATATTTCGAATGGTTAATTAATTTTCAAACGTTTCTGTTTAATACCAATAACAATTTATATAGAAAACAATTGACAAAATCTATCGCAGCCTAAGTCCAAAATATTCATTTAAATTTAAATCAAAGCAGATAATCACGTCAACAAAATACAAGATACGTAAACATTTCTGTAAAGCATTGAAATCGAACAAAGGCTGTCATCCCAGGAACATTTTTCTGACAGCAACCGTATTTGTTGTTCTCATCACAATAAACATTTTAGAAATGAATTGAACGTTACTCAAGGTATTTTCTTACTGTTTCCTTTATATTTATGGGTCAATCAATTTATTCATTTAATTACTTTTCTAATAAACTGTTGCAATTTACCATTGTCAACTTTCATAAAGTAACTTTGCAAACGAAAGGAATTTTTTTTAGTAGCAAGGAAAATATTTGTCGGAAGATGTTGATATCATTATTCAAACAATCTGTTACTACACTGTTATGGTATTCTGTAGAGTTAATATAGAGTAATTTATGGGCTTATAAATTAAATCGCATCTTTCGGGAATGAAGTATTATACTAAAGATATTGAGTTGAATATTTCATTTTGGGCAGATATATAAATTTAACATCGCAGTTAAATTGTGAAAGCTCTAAGTCAGATTTGATTGATATAGTTTTATGACTGACTTTAGAAACTAGTGATGTACTAGAGACATGATGTTTACATACTATATTAGCATATATTTAGACAGCGTTTGATTGTCGCTATTTGTAGACCAAATCACGGTTGCACATTAGCGAATTGTCTATCGGGCTGCCTGTTTATTCGTTAGCTGGGCCCATTTTAAATGGGACTTTCGAAAGATATGAAATGTCGAATGTATATTGATCAAACTTCATACTATCTTTGACCTTGCTATACGAACCGTGTTTTATTTTTTCGTTGCCTTTACGTTGTTGATCACCCATCCATCCATGATAAATCCATCAGATGGGCGTGTATTCCGCAGCTGTCAGACTACCTTCGTTAAAAACTGTTCTAGCACATTAATGCCCTCAAATTTACCTACTAATCAATCTATCATGCAGTTTACGCTTTAAGTTATAGGATTCAGACGCCAGTAGCTTTGCGTAAAATTTGATAATCGGGCAAATCTAGCTGGACTAAAAGCCGAACCCATGATAACTTGAAAAATGGATAGCAGAAAAAAACTACTACGTCTACTCCTAAAAAATTCCTTAGGTCTTTAATGAATTCTTGAGTTGAGTTGGTACATCCAATGGGTATTTACTTAGTCATAAAATCATCCAAACGACGTCTGGTTACCACATAGGCCAAACTCTTCGCACCTATAAACTTTGGACAATGTCATCACAAAATTTTTCTTAACTAACTAAAAACTAGAACACGAAATACCGATTTATTAGTAAATATCGCGAAGCTACAGGCAGTTGTGATTATTTCGTTTCCCCGTCTATATTTCAACGTTAAAATTGCTAGCGTTGATTGGTTCATTACCGTTTATTTATACGCTGCGAGCTGTTTCGGTGCCAGCTTAAATGTCAGCTTAACGGCATTCCAATTAAAACAATACCATGAAATTGCCATTAAATGCGCCCGAAACACCGAGGGCTCACGTAGACTATAAACAAATCGTGCAACTTAATTGGCACAACTTTAATCATTACGTTTCTAATTCGCTGACTCTACTGTACTAAGGGCGGAATTATTACTAATATCCACGATACTCTTATGGAGTCGAAAAAGACGAACTTTATATGAATGTCTAATGTTGATCAATAATAGTAAACCAAAAGTAAACGCGTTATGTTTGTGGGCATCCGCTACGTTTAATCCCTATGCGATGCAACCAATTTGAGTGCTCCAGACTAGAGTCGACTTTAATTACGTACATTCGATAATTTTCATTCCTAACTAATGCCGGATGGATCCTGTAGGATCAAACACGCTTAATCCAAGTTCAACTATTTGTATAACATGTAATACATGTTTCAATGTTTTCGATGTTGTTTTTAATATTGTTCCTACACAAAAGGTACGTTTGCGTGCATTTACCAATAATTTGGATGTGCATATAGCTATTAAGTTTTTTGATTGTAATAACGTTTTTTTGTAACATCCGCAGGTGAAAAAAAAATTATATTGTCAGAAAGAAGACCCGAAACATATCAAAATAACACTGAATATTAAAATACTATTAATTCTTAATACATAATGAAAAATGAACTGCCTCCGTAGCCTAGTGGTATAGGCTGTGGCTCAGAAACCGGAGGTCGTGGGTTCGAATCCTGCGAGGACCCAACAAATTATCGTTGTTGTTTCCTAGTTGTTTACGCCATATGGCCGAACACACATTGTCTGAAAAGTATGATCCATGCGTCGGATGGGCATGTGAAAAGTCGGTCCACTCACCAACCCGTATTGGACCAGGGTGGTGGGATACGGTCCAAACTCCTTTAATGGATAGGGGAGTTTTAGGGGAGGCGTATGTCCAGCAGTGGACTATCACAGGCTGATGATGATGATGAACGTTATAGGCACACAACGAAGCGCCCCAAATACGTGAAGCCAGCAGCGAGAGCTCCGAGGAATCAACCGAACGCTACAAACCCAGACCACCCGATGACATAACCACCAAACGACCATGTTCCCCCACAACCACGGATTTTACAACGGAATATGCGACTACAGAAGAAATTACGACAAAAGCGGTGAGTCAATCAGATAGAAGTTTAACGTAGTACTAGTGTCTCTACCAAATTGTTACTATTATACTATTCCCTCAGTCAGAAATGTTTCTTTTGTTAGAATTTCCTTTTTAGACTTTTTTCAAGTATCATAGGATCCGCTATTCTAACATTGGATAACACAATAACATTTTTTGACGTGACAACGTCTTATATATTGGTTCAAGATAGGGAGGCACTCTCGTGCACTGTGTCACAGCGCTGCTCACGTAACGCTCTCCATAAGCGACCATAAGAGAAAGTGAGGCACGCGTCTCTCTTACTCGTGCGCAGTTAGCCTGCTCAAGTGAAAGAGAAGAGAAAGGCCCTGCTTCAACCTTGTGTCTCTCTTACACGCGAGCGTCGAATTTGTTATTTGAATATTTAAATTGTTATTATTATTTGATCCTTCTTCCTATAAAACGAATCAATATTGACATTACAATCATTCTACTACTAAAAGACGTTGTCTCGTATGACTTGGTACCGGTGGTAGGTCCCCTGTTTACAGGAGACCGTCTGGGTGGGTACCACCACGGTACCTATTTCTGCCGCGAAGTAGTAGTGTGAAAACACTGCTGTGTTCCGGTTCGAAGGGCACCGTAGCCAGCGACTCAATACCCTTTGCCTCACGGTAGGCAGCACGTTGGTGATACCGCTAGTATTGCGGATGTCTATGGGCCTCAGTGATCACTTCCAATCAGGTGGCCCGACTGTTCGTCTGCCTGCGCAGGCAATATATAAACAATATTGCTGTAAGATTTAAATGGCAGCTAAATATTTAGAATTTTGCGAATAGAATGGCAAATAAATGTAGGTTTGTTTACAAAAGAACAAGGCAAAAATATATTCCAATTAATATGAAACAGCTTTATTTTTAGGTTATTTTATAAATTGCTACGGAGATATCAATCACTAAGCGACATTCCATTAATAACAACGGCGTACGTCGAACACCTTTCGTTGCTATAGCAACTCATTCATTTCCATCCATATCCATACACTGTTTAGTTCAAAAAAATAATGCTGCGTTGATTTAAAAGTAAACAAAGGTATACTATTAAGCGAAAGAACATTTGAAATTAAGCGACCAAATTCTAGTCTGGTTTACAGAGTCAACAATTTTTCCTAAAGCTATGAGGGCTAATCATATTTTTAACAGAAGTATGGAAATGACCTTTCCTAGGTTCAAGAGCAACTAATATACACATACTTCGCTCTATAATCAGCTGATTAATAGACAACACGACTAATATACAACTGCGTTACGCAAAAAACCACTACCTCAACTTTTATTAATTTGAATAACTTCCATTGCTTCGTTTCCACTGTTTATGGCGTGAAGTTGCAGATATATAAAACACATTCTTTTATTTATTTAATCAGTAATTTTTCGGATTTGTATGCGGGTAAAGATTACATTAATACTGGCTTAATAACTATTGTTATTAGAATATTAAAATTCAGTTATGTCACTTGAACGAGACCGGTATCGATTGGCTGTGCCGGTGTGCAATGCAGCAAACGTTGCAGTGAAATTCGCCATGACTGGCCACGTTATGTTCTATTTGTAAGAATATATCTTCAAATATAGGAACCAGAAATTATATTGACAAATCTTTACTTTAGTACTAATATTGACATTCAAAAACACTAACCTCGACTAAAATAAACATCTAAATGATAAAACGATGTACACCAATTATTTTTTTCGAGTAATTCTTGGTAACGGTTTTTTGAAAGAAAGAGAAGAGAAAACGTTATACGTTTACCTACGTTTCACGTATTTACTGAGTAAACGTGAAACATCTCATACTTTTCGTTCGGATATATTTTATCTGGGATACGGTCTAAAACCCTCTAATGGATAGGGGTGCATTACGGCAGGCCTATATCCAGCAGTGGACTATCACAGGCTGATGATGATGATGACGGTATATCATCTGTACCAGTTTAAATCTGTCCACGGCGTATCGCTTACCGACGAGTTAGCATTCGCTTGTATCGTCACTTCATACAAAAAGAATCGACAGATCAAGCGAGACAGTTAACAGTCGGAATGAGCGCTAAAATCAATATTGCCCTTCAAACCAGAATAATTTTGAACACAGAAGTCCTGATAACAACAACAACTTCCTGTCGGTCAGAGTTTGTCATTACTTTGTGCATGTCGCATGACGTGGGTGTAGATTTCTGTCATATGTTATAGAAATCCTATTTCATAGTTATGCATTATCAACAATCTTTGTGCTGAAATTTTGTTAAATATTTACAATAAATGTTAATTAAGTGGGGAATAGGTTTTGTAAACAACTGCAAACAAAATTACTTTTATTATCGCGTTTATTTTACATATTTAAATTTCGAACACTTTCCAGCGGCCGTGGTCACGGGGTAGACTCCTCTACGGGGTTTAAATACGAAAAATAAACACCATAAAATCCGTAAAAAGTCCTTTCTTTCAATAATGTATAGTATTCGCGTAAAGAAAAGAAATAATTATGTTTCAACAAACATAATTACATGTTTAGAAACACATTCAATTGAAATTTGTAAAAAATTAGCAAGTAACTATTTATTTTTACACCTCATATCTAATGTGATGGATGTCTAACATTTTATTTATATTTATAGAAAAAAAATATTTTGAATCTCTCCTTCATTAAATCGAATTACACAATCATATAAACCAGTTATAAACTATTGTGGCCCAAGTACCGTACATGCAACAAGAATGTACAACTTGCTGTTAACTTTCTGCTTGTCTTTTTTAATTTTAGACTTCTTTAACAAGCTTTCGTGATTGCATAGTTTCCGACATTATTCCAAAATTTTAATATAGAAAAAAGTTTCCTAGCATTTATATTAAAAGAATACAAAATCTAATTTAAAGTTCTGACGTTATTCATGCGATAGCAGCAAAATAATATCACAGTGATCATATGAATATTCAATAAACATTATATTTGCCAATAAAATACACAAAGAAAGCATAAAAAAAACTTCTATACATATTTCTTTGTAACAATTTAATGTGAGTTCATTCTTCTAATGAAATATTTACAATACACTCACTTATTCATCTACAAATATGGACTTTATTAAAGTTAATCTAAGACCATAAAATTTATGTAATTTACTAAATTCTGTCCGTTACTCTCTAAACAATGTAACCTAGAATTTTTTCAATGCTTTGTCTATTCATGCTGATATCATACTCCATACTATTTAGATTGACATTGACAACTGTTAGTGTCAGTACCATAATTAACCTACATACATTGGTACCGAGATGAAGCACAGCGGTTGAATTAAACTCTTCCTTAGTATATTGTTACGAGGTTAATTTACAAGACAAAATTTTGTACAGAAGAATTTTGCTTGAGCGCTATAAAAATTAAAATCTTACATCCAAAAATATTCAAAAGAAAATTGTCTAAAAGTAACAATAAATTGTCAGTTATTAAGATTTACTTTTTGTACTTAACACCAATCAATTTGTCAATCAACTGTACACATGTGTACACCTTTGTAGGATGTACCAAAACTGTGATCTAAAATATTATGTGAATTAAAAATAATTAAAAGAATCTTCAGTGGGTACTAAAAATTGACTAAGCAATTAGGAGCAAATGCTTGAAATTAAGATAAACATTTATAGAATCTAAAGAAATATTTAGAAAATGAGGTAAACATGTTAACATTGTGAGGAATCCATTACTTAAAAATATTCATTATAATGATACTGGCCATTAGGATAAGATGACTTTATAATGTAATGATAGAGTATATAATTTTATAAAATATTTTTTATTCATATAGAGGAATACACAAAAGTTTTTGTCCATTTAAAGGTTAATGGCAATACTAATGAAAATATTTTTATAATTAACAATTAATGCTAAAAACCACTATCACTTTTTTATAGGCACAACAAAATAACTTTTGTTTATAGTGTTAGATTACAAAGAAATTTTGGCATTGCCAGGAAGGATTTAATTTTTTTTGATGATAAAAATAACTTATTAGACCAATGTTTCTTCTGATTAGATGCAAATAAATTACCTTTAAATAAAAAATTTAAATTTTAGTCATTTTAGAAAATTTAAATTTTTGGTACAATCAGTATCAAATCATTAAATTTAAATTTCAAACCGCTGGCTCATTATCCTAAAAGTTACCTCCGTATTAAGTACATTTTACTTAGGAAATAAAAACAAAGTTTACTTAACATATGTTAAAGAAATATATTTAATTTAGTACTATTTATACTATATTATTATATAGTATTTTAGCAAGGTATGACGTTTTTTTAGAGAAGTACTGATCAAAAATACAATTCAGAAATAAAAACCATAGGTATCACAATACCAAAGTATTATCAGAATTATTTTTATTAATTGGAACTTTATGTAGAGAAATGTACAGGCGAATAAAGATTTTAGGCAAATTTTTGTTATTATTTTTATTTTGCGTTGTCTGTTTAAATTTGACATAACATTAGTGATATTGACTGTAATTGTTACTAATAGTCAAATTAAATATAGAATTACTATGAACATATATCATAAGAAGAGTACTGTAATAATAATTAAATTAAAAAATATGGTCCAACTATTGTATATAAACAATATATTGTTAGTATTTACTTAAGTCCTTAGGAATATAAACGTCAATAAACTGTGAAGGCCATCAGTGTAACCTCTAAATTTAATAATGATTAATTCATTAATGCATCAAACAAAAGATGGAAAATTTTACTTACTCTCGAAAATGTCCTCAGCCGATTCACACGAGGATTTGATGCCACATTATTTAACGATACTTTAGACATATTTACTTTAAAATCTAAATAATGTTATAAAAATAACACTGATGTTGCCACTTAACGTTTATCAAAACAATGTTCGAACTTTAAAATCCACAGTAATAAACGAACTGCCACTTTAAAACAAATTCATAAATTTTGCTAAAAAAAAACTTAATAACACCAGCCCATTATGTTTTATTTATATGAATAGGTTAAGCAATCTTGCATAACATAATATTGATAACAGAAAAACTAGTCTGTTCGTTTAAATCAAGATATTTGATAGAAAACAACGTATTTTGTCTTGTATTATGCAGAGAGATGGGCAAACGATGGCTGCTGAATGTTTTCGTTATTATCCACAGGTGACACGCAACCACTGCACATGTACCTCCTCTCGCGCCGTCAGACCGACAACTGTTAAATTTTAAACAGAAACGCGCCAAGAAATATCGTAAGTGGCGCGAAAATTGGATCCTTTAAGTCTTGTTGTACGTATCGCTGATAATGTTCGCTAATTGTTAAGCTAATCATCTATTTACTAACTCTCAAATTGTTTTATTTACACTTTTACCACGACAATTATGAACTAATTACCAAGCTATTAGTGTCACATACAAACCATTACGAAGAGTATTAATTCACCTATATACTTAAAATGCTTGCTTTGTAATAACCTCAATTCATATACAAAACAAACTCTTATAATGAGTCTTTTATACATGGCAATTGACAAAAAAGTTATTTGACTGTTAGATTATGTTAAAACAATATACAAACTACATATTCGTTATATAATAATTAGAATTATTCAAGGGTTAAGTAGCTAGTTTTCCTATAATACTTTTACCGCATTATTTATCAATATTATCATAAGTTAGAAATTTTAATTTACACTTAATATTACGTTTTCTTACCAGAGATCGTTCCGTGGGATTAACGTGGATTCGTGGTTCTTCGCCATCGTCATTTGGGGCGCTTTCTGCGCCGGAGATTTGACCCATTGTAAATTTTTAAATTCGTCAGCGTTCGCGTTGGCGTAACCGCGGCTTTTGGCCGCGTGATGACGCCGCCCGCGCGTCCGTCACGGGACCACTGCCGCGCCACTCTGCCGCCATGCAACCCTTGCTTTATAGGCATTGGTTTACTGTATCGATATCAGGAATGTCAAAAAGATATTTTTGTCTTACATAACAACACACATTTGATATTACAAAAATAACAAAAATGTCTGTAAGATTATTTGAAATACCGCAATTTGTATTTACCCTGTTTTGTTGTAAATCTTATACAAAAGAAGTGAGAAGTATTTCTGGTCGAAGAGAAAAGTAATCCTCAGACATCTCTGCTAAAGCTTATCAATAATATCAATATTGAAGCATATCTGAGTAAAGTTAAACCATTTGATTCTCAACATTGTTTTAATTTATAGAATATACCACATACCTTTATATCCTTGCGAAAATAACAGTACTTGTGTAAATTTGCATTTTTTTATCGATACATAGAAATGCCCAACACTAACTTTGAAGCGGTCGATATACCAGGCGCAGGTCTCCGTCGTTCAAGCGAGACCCCTGATAATTCAAAAGCTTCGTAAAATTTCATCGTTTTTTTCCATAAAAAGTTTTCATAAAGCTTAAAAATTACGTAACTGTAAGAGTTTATAAATAGTTTGGTTTCAGATTTGTTTTAGTTGTGACAATTTTGCATTCGCCTGTTTTACAAAGGTTATCGAAGTATTTTAGTTAATATTTGTCAACATGAATAACTTGAAAGTTTTGAACGGTGTTCGTAACTTATTTGTAGTAAATATTTTTGGTTTTATTATATTACTATTATAATTTTAAATTGCAATCATAAAAATTAACAAAAGTGAAAAAAAACCCTTTTTTAACAATTTACAAATAATTATTTCTTTTATTTACGCGATTATTATACGTATCAAATCCACTAATTTACGGATTTTCCGCGTTACTTAAATATATTTATTCCCGACTTTTCGGATTCTTTCCAGCATCCATGATCACGGGCAGACTAAGTTGGTTAATGCCTGTATCTCAATGTTTTGGAATAACCAATTACATACTAATTTTTTACTAATAATTTACAAATGCTTATAGGCAAGTTGTTTCTAACAGAATCGTCGAACGATTAATCAAAATATATATTTATTATATCCTATTTAAATTATGAATGTGAAACTTTTCAAGAATGCATAGATGTATGTTTCATAACTGTACCGGTCACGCAGTAACTTTTTTGCTTTTACTTTGAAATATAACGTAACACTAATATAACTCATACATTAGATAAGTGATAGGTTTAATTTTTTAATGTGTCATGAATATAGAAAACAATCTGCCATCTACGAGGTATTTCTGCATGTACTAAAAAACCTTTTCGCTCAGCTCAGTGTGTATAATGAATTTATAAATATCAATAATAGAAATTATCCTCACCATCTGGTGAAAACTAATATTTAAAAGTTTTTTTTGTTTCGACAATGAAGAAAATCTTTAAAAAGCTTTTGTAACATCTATATTTTAATTAATATAAATGATATATTTAAATTTGTACATCATACGTTAAGCAGGTTCTTGTCATTTTAATGATAAAGGGAGACAAATGTGGTTTGGGAAATTTTAAGCTTTTCCATCCACATAACCAAAACTCTTTAATTTGATGCCGAAACCCAAGCGAGTTACGCCATCTAGCGGGTGGTGGCTGCATTAAATACAATGCGATATAACTTTTTTTGGTATAGTTATATAAACTATAACTTGATTAATATTACAATATATATTCATCATATTAAATGTTTTCATTTATCTTGCTATACTTTGTTGTAATTTATAGTACAGTTCGGATAGGATACCAACTCATTAATACGGTTGAATTAACAATTGTTTCAATAAATAATTACTAAAGATACTTATGATGTGGTATATTTAATAATATTCCGTAGCTAGTACATTCAAATATACTAAAATTTTGTTTCATATATATCAAGAAGTAAAAATGACCACGAGTTATCAGGTGTACATTTTCATATGTCATTAATGAGTTTCTAGTAGATGGCGTGAATTATCATTTAGTGTTAAGTATTCGTTATTTGCGTTCCTTACGTTGGATTATTAAGATAGCCCATAAGTTGTTTTGTTTTATTGTTGTTACTCGTTTACTGATTAAATAATCTTTTCGGATTTAACATTTTTTGTAATATTTGTTACAATGTATTTTGGACTATTTCTATCGTCTATGGTCTTGGGCTAGATTTTAATCGGATATGTCTATCTATAAAAGAATAATTTAATTTTTTTACCTTTTTTTTGTAATTATTATTAAATAGATCATAAATTACTTTAAATTATCAAATCCACTTTTATTTATTTATTATAAAAAATAATTTGATAATTTATTTTACAAGTTAAAAATTGCATAATTTCTTTGATTTTTATCAAATGAAATAGCGTGTTAGCCGTTTTATGAGGATCGAAACTGCAATGTACAACTATACCAAAATTATATACTGAAATGTACATATATCATTTAATTACATAAGTTAAAATTAATTTGAGTTACGAAGAGAGTGTATCTTTTAAAAATAAGCTTTCTGGGAGTTACCAAAAACTTCGAAGATCTGTTTTAACCGATTTTTTTCACATACTATCTGAGTAACTTTTTTTTAACGTGATTATCGGATTTATGGCATCTTACGTTACATTCAGCTCATTAAAATAGTTCCTTAAATACGTGAAACATCAATAAATAAATAAGTGTTGTGCACAAACTACATTACTGAGGTTTATAAGCGTATTTATTGCGCGAAAAAGATATTTTCAATCGGATGTCAGGTAAACTGCTCATATTTTAATTTTTAGTCAACTCATGTCAAAACATTTTTGCAGCCACCAAACAATTGATGTCGCATTTGCTATAAGTACTGTTTTATCTGAAAGATAATGTAGCTATTGCCAAATAGATGGTGCTGTTTTAAACTATTATACATCTTAGTACAGCTTAACTAGATTCCGAGTAAATTATATAAATAATACAGTTTACCGATTATATCGAGTTTAAATACACCACAATTATTTAAAATTATATCCAACACTTTCGACTATTAACAACGCCCAATGTACGACGCCGCATCTTTACTATGAGATAATTTGTTTACATTTTTCTGAATTTAGATCTGCTAAAGTAAAGTATATTATATTCAAATCGGGAGTGTCCTAATCTGTTAGGGTCCAATCCTTTATATGGCATTTATCTAGCAGTGAACTATAACAATTATAGATTTTTTTGCATACGACGGCAGTCGATTTGTTGGGCCACACGTAAAAAATTGGTCACCAACGCCCATTAACGTCGTTAATTAGCTTTAAGCTGAAACGACCATTCGTGCGGACGGATCAGATTCGTGACTTAGTCACTGAACTTACCTTTAACTACCATATTAATGGAATTACAACAAAAACCTTAAGATCTTTTGGGTTTTTTATGCGAAAGTGCTCTCCATTTCGTATTCGCGATAGTATTAAACTTTTTCATATGTCTGCAGTGTTTTAGAACTTGGATGCATGGATTGGATGGTCTCCTAATTACACGACACGAATAAATAGATTAGAAAAATTTGAAAAGAAATTTATTAAATTTTTAAACTTTCAATTCAACAAAATCATGCGAATTAGATTGTAAGGATCATGGGATTATTTTATGACTTACTTCTTTCTGAAAATTATGGCTGCGAGCTGATAAAGAGGTTAGAGTAACGCGTTCCAGCTCCCCGCATTTGTTACACTCCTCTCCTTAATCCTTCACCACCATCATTAATTCTCTTTGTAAAATATTTAACACACATTTTAGTAAGCTCGAACCTTTTTCTATTGCACAAAAATCAAATTTAATAATAGCATTGTAGAAATGCTATCCGAACACGTCCGATGTCCGATTTTAGATTTTGAATTATAAATTTCAGTACTACTGATTTGTCTTGGTTCAAAATCTGTATTTGTTTCTGTACTTGTATCTTCACTATGTAAGTTAAATGCTTTTCATTTAATTGATACATACATGTGTAATGGTTTAGGTTTTTTTACGTTAGTTATAGTTAAGTTATTGAAGCGATTGTTGTTTATATTTTTTACAGTTATTATTTAAAACTAAAATGTATTGTGATACCAATTGAAAATGTGTAATCTATTACTGTTAAATCCTTTATATTGTGTATTGTGTTCTAATTATAAGCTGCTTATTACCTGAATAAGTTTAAAATTGCTTTTATCAAGTGTTTTTTATCAAAAACTATTGATAAAAGCTTTAAAAATAATGTGAGTGGTTTTATATACTTTATGGCATGTTGTTTGTTTGGAAGCTTTTATTGTAGGATCACAATAGAAGATTATCAATTTACAGTCAATAATCTAAAACTTTATTGAACATATAAAACTTGACCTATTTGTTATAATTGTAAGTAACTACTTGTGGTTAAACTAAGTGAAAGGATGTTTTTTGAACACATAAATGCAGAATTAGAAATATGAATTTAAAACAAAATTATGTATTAATATATATCATATTTCTTTTTCTTAATTTTTAATCTCTAAAATGGTTCAGGCCTTACAATAGCTATATTCATTATGAAACAATAATTCCAGTTGACGGACATTACATTTGCGTATTTAATGAAACCAATTTAATTGTTTGGTGGAAGTTGGCTTTTTCAATTTTCCAAATGGTATAGAATTTTTAATATGTTGTTACATACATTGTGTGTATTACAAAATGTAAAAATGAAATAAATTGACGCCCAGAAATTAATAACCAATACATTATACAAAATTATAGTTCGTAGGTTGTTTATAGCTAGATGTGAGATAAGAATAAAAAACTAGCACCTGAAAAGTTATTATTTTACTTTTGATGTCATTTAGTTCACGTTTTTGACAACATCGAAATTGGTAGTAACGCGATTTCAACACGAAGATTGATAAATCATATAAAAAAATGGAAATCAAAAAAGATTTCACCTCCAAGTATTTGTGTGAAAAAAATCGAAAATGCATGCTACCGCTACTAAGAATAGAATACTTTTACGGAATATTTCGATATCGCAGTGACAAACTTTACTCAACTACGGATACAGTACTAAAGGCATTGAGCCTCTTGATTACTGTGGCATGGATAACTGCTTTTTACCTCACCTCTTATTTACCTATGGATGATTCTGAAAGTTTCAACGGTCCAAAGATTTACAAAGTGCTGCCATGGATTGCATATTCCTGCCAATACCTACTAGCAACATTGTGTTTGGTTCTCTTTCAAGACAATGCGAATAGACAAATTGTTCAAAATTTCGCTGATCTGGACTTTAAAATGCATATCAGCGTAGTTGACTAGTGTGTACAACGATTCGAACAGAGAGGCAAGAAAATTTGCAGCTTTATTTTATTGTATGTGCATTACCATATTTATAGTTGACGTTTTAGCTGAAGACACCTATCCAATTGGTTATGGAGTGACCCTCTTAATTTATTATCAACCAAAGTTGGAACTTTTTGTATTTTGTCAAATTCTATTTATGTTGCGACAGAGAATAATGCTAGCTAACAATTATCTTTCACAGTTTATAGATAAGAGCGCAATATTTCCTCAGAAATTTAGGAAAAACACCGAACGAAAGATAAATGTAGATTTTATTGGACAAGTGTGTCTTGAAAATTGGAAGATTCGAGATTTAACTTTAGTTTACATCGATATAGGTAAGACTCACACAAATATTAATTCCGTATATAATCTCTTCATGTTTATAAATTTTTCATCTGTATTTGTATTTAACATTTCAATGGTTTACTTTTCGTTGATTAGAATTACGTATATCAAAGAAAACAACTCTTTTGCAACATCGCTACGAAGTAATTATTTGGGTATTACTTGAAATGTTTTTGATATTCCTTAAAGCACTTTATTGTAATCGCATTACAGCGTCTAGAAATAAGTTAAGGAAACTCTTAGAGAAAATTGTTAACAATTACAATCTGCCAAAGCATATGCGTGTTCAGGCAAAAGTTTTTCTCGATGTTACAGAGACCTATGATTTGAAATTTAAGGTGTACAACATGTTCACAATCGATATGAAAATTATACTTAGTTTTATAAGCGTTTGCACTTCTTATGTAATTGTGATTATACAATGTGGACACTTATTTTAGTTATACTATACTAAAAGTTTTGAGGCTAATGATGTTATTTCATCATCGTTATCATCATCATCATCATCAGTATCCTACCACGCTGGTCCAATGTGGGTTGGTGGGCGAATGTTGTTTACGTTTTAATATTCGTTTAATTTTCTGTTTGAAGTAATACGTCAATAATATATATCGTACTGTTTTATTTATGACTTGCTAAGATTAATTCCATATGACATTTATGTTGTGTTTCATCTGATACCAAAAGAAGACCTCGTCTTTTAACTTAACTTTTGCTTAATTTAAAGTAACTGTAAGTAATATATAAGGTTACATGAAATAAAAATATAATAAAAAGGTTATATAGCCAGCAAATATTATCGTCATTAACGCAAATTACACAGTCTGAAGCCTGAAGAGCAACAGTTTCTGGGTTCTTTCTATACTTACACAAAATTTTGCTCAGAGATTGTGGCTCAAATTGCTAAGCCTTTAATTTCGTATGCCATGATGCAACATTGGTGCATCTTCGAATGGGAGAAACTTTGATCAACACTGTTTCATAATTATTTTTAGTATAAGCTTTGCCTTTAAATAAAACTAAAAAATTGCCCACAAAATCATAAAATCTTATATAACTAAAAAAATAAATTTTAATGATAATTAGAAGTAATTATTTCTTTTATTTACGCGATTATTATACATATCAAATCCATTAATTTTCTTTTGTTATTATTTTTTAAATTTATTCCCAAAATAAATATATATAAAAACTCACGCAAAAAATCCGTAATTTAGTGGATTTTGTCAATTTTTGTACACCATGTTTCAATTTGAACAGAAGCTTTTAATTAGCATTTTTACCTTCTCCTTCTCCTGCCATTAGGGGATTTTGCACCGTATCCCACCACGCTGGTCCAAGCCAAGTCCAAGCGGGTTGGTGGGTGGACCGACTTTTTACATGCCAATCCGATGCATGGATCCTCTTACTTTTCAGACAATTGGGTGATCGGCAGAATTGCCATAACCAACAATGAAAATTTGTTGGTCCCCGCAGGATTCGAACCCACGACCTCCGGTTTGTAAAGCACCGCCCATTCCACTGGCTCGGAGACCAGTTTTACCTTCTCGTTGTTTACCTAGTTATAATGGCAGTTATTATGCAAGAACAAAATGCACAAGTAATGTAATCAAACATTTCAAAAATAAAGGTCATATGATTCATAACTCTGAATGGTGTTTATTTTACACGTTAAATCAGTACATTCATTCCTTTATAAATGGTGTCGAGCATGTGACCTTCTTGTTGTTGAAATTATAAATAAAATTGAACACACTGACACAACAGCAGGCACAGGCAATCGTGTGATTAGCCCTTATCAACTAGAAAACAAAAATCGGAGCCGCGACCTCCGGTTTCTAAAGCACAAACTCATACCTCTAGGCTATGGAGGCAGTTGAAACGTTTTTTTTATTGATATAGACCTACATTTAGTGGATCAAAATGTTTTAAGTTTTGATGCACTGTCATTTTTGGTAGCTAGTAGTATTGTGAGATTCTTATCTGTCAGAAAACTTCTTCCTCGCCTCCATTCTAAATTAAACAATGATCTTTTACATCAAACAATCAACACAGTCAAAGCTAGCCAGATCTTAGTTGGATGAAACATTATTTTGAGAGCAATACAGAAAGTCAGAAGTACAGAGGAGTCTAACACAGGCGTGTCCTGGGTTAGACTCTATGAATATTGTTTAAGAGAATGGGCGGGAAAGTCTGACAGATAAATTCCAAAAAAACCTAACATGGTAAAATTCAAAACAAGATCTCATTATCAAATATTTGGGACTGCTGATATAATCAGTGTGAATAGGTAAATATGTAAAATAATTTGGAAGACTTCATTAAAACATATTTCCAATTTCAAATTCAAATTCAAATATCTTCTTCAATATAAGTTTACATTGCTATTGATTGTCAAACACCGGATTGGAAAAGGACGCCTCAGACCTGAGAAGAACCGGCGAAAAACTGAAGTTTCTTTTGCCGGTTCTGAGAGTTACTGGATTTTGTTGTAAAAGCTACATTGTCCAAAAGACTTACTTATTCTTCCAGTCTAGTTGCTGGAAAATTAAATTATTTTGTTCCTTGTATTTATGTCATTGCGTCACAATGTCTTAAGAAATCATGCCTATTTTTCACATACATTCAAATTTTTCAAATATGATGAACTAACGGTCTTCATTTTTTATTTCTGTAGACAACTTTCTCCATATATTAATATTTCTACCTACTCTAGAAGTATTATTTACATCTTCATTTATTGACATGTCGTTAAATGTTAAAAATCAAGAGTATCATCGGCAAATAATACTACCTTCCTATTTAACACTTATCACACATGGTAAGTCGTTTATATAAATGAGGAAGAAAAAGGCCTAAGAATGGATCCTTGTGGGACTTCCATATTTACCGGGGCCCCGGGACATCAACCCTCTCAATTTGATGGCTGAGTACGAAGACAGAAGGTTGAGTGCGGTATTCTTATACCATAGTGACGTAATTTCCTGACCAGAAGTCTCATGGTGTACACAATCAAAAGCCTTTTTGATCACAGAATGCCTAAGCATCCTGTGATGCTTAACCTAAAAATGCTTTAACTAACCCTGATGTACCGTCAGCTGTTGGGCAACCCCTAGTGAATCCATCCTTGTTATTTAAAAGTCAATTACGATTGAAATGTTTAAACAATTGGTTTGGCAGAGTTTTTCAAATAATTTACTTAGAGTAGGCAGTATAGATATTGGTCTAAAAGTTGTTAGGGTTCGTTTACATCCATTTAAATATCGGAATAATTTTGCTAAGATTCATTGGTCAAAACTCCCCTTATAGAAACTAACATTGAATATAGCTAGGTGAGTGATATTACATCGATAATAGAACTTATCACCTTAACAGAATCCCCATGGGTCTGTAAATTTTCAATCTAAAGTTTAAATCACTTACAACATCTCCGGGACTTACGTCCGTAAATTAAAATTCTCTGCATTCAATAGTATTATCTTTTTGATAGTGACTGTTGGAGAAGATAAAAAGTGACTTGGTAGTAGAAACTGGAATGTCCGGAAGAATTTTCGAAATAAATAGCAACATCTTTGTCAGCTTCTATATAACGGTCATCAATATTCAGAGTTTAATTGGGTTGCTCTTAGAACCCTTTTCAGTTTCACTGTTGATAATATAGTAATTGGTGAATGCCACCAATCAATCAGTTATTCCTTAAACAAATTATGTTTTTAATCAATCACGAGTTTCTTATCTTTGCCAAATGTTGCAACCAGAATTAATTAAATTTATAATATTTTGTTTTAATAAAAGAAAAAGTATTTTACTACAACAATTCAGGATCATTATGTATGAAGAATTTACATTAGGAGTGACTTGGTTATTAAATGTGAATTAAAAATATGGTCATTAATATATACAATAAGATACAATACAAAAATATATATATGTTTGCTAAAAAGATATTAGGCCGCGCAGGGGTCAAATTGAGCCCCTAGAGTTACCCAGGTTTAGACTGATTGGAACCTAAAAATCTTTCTTGTATAATAGTATAAGAATGTTTAATAAAATAAATGACCGCCAAATACAAATAATTGATTTGAACTTTCGTACAGTTGTCAAAACTACAATTATCGAAAAAACCTACTTTTCTGGTATAAATTATATATATAATAGTATTCACAAAATTAAGACACAATAAAAATACCGCAGCCCGTACTTGCAGTCTCGTACGTTAGATGCCTTACAAGAGATGTATTGGTAATTTCTTATCTGATAATTTAAAAAGTACGGGGAAATGACATCATAAAAATACTGAAGTGAAACACAAAGGAAAGTCACAGAAAAGAATTATTTACGGAAATTTTTGTTAAATGATTTTGGAAATGAAAATTATTGCAATTGATTAACAAACATAATAACCGTATTAAAGGTCGAAGCTTTAAGGAAGCATCCCAATTAGTCAACATAATGCAACAGGGGTACTATCTGGTTTCAGTGATTGTTGGGTGGGGTATTAGCTATTACTTTAGTATAAAAGGTGTCAAAACATCGGGGTAAGTGTATCGAGATACAAAACAATGTTAAATAACCAAGAAAAGGGTCCTTTCAACAAGTCTTGGTATGAAACGAATATTTCGAACTTCATAAGAGCTGAAGACTGGTCGTCGTTCAGCCTTGATCTTAGTCCGCTGTATAACGATTTATGGTCAGTTTAGAGAGTACGGCGCTAAACACCTAAAATTGGTGTCCCTAAAAGCATCTGCATTGGCAGCAATGAATTTTCTCACGGGAAGATGTTCTATTGATAACTAGAGTTGAAGTTAGAGAGCCGGGGCTTGGGATTAAAGTACCATTATGAGTAACGCTTTATATTTTGGGCAGTATAACGACGTATGGAATATTAAATGCGGACTACCGACTCTCGACTATATTTAATATTAATCTTACACAAAACTTTTTATACAAATTTAAGATATCCATTCAAATATAAGTTAAGACAATCAATAAATTAAAATAAGTAGCATAACAATGTAGCATCCTGTTTATATGTGGTTGTTAACAATAACCTCAACGTTTAATGGACTGTATTGCAGCTAATAGAGATCACTTCGAATATGCTTTTTACATCTTAAATTGTTAAATGTACTAATCAAACACATTGTAAAAGTAATAAATGTTATTTGCAATATATTTTTGTTATTACTTCAGTAAGAAAAGACTAGGTATAAAAACTTACATACATTGTTAACTATTCAGAATAATAAAACTTTTTTACTATAGAATAAATTATCTATCACGCAAATATTGAAACTTTATCTACCTTCAATATTAAAAGTGGTTGTTTTCATTAACAAAAGTGTGTACAGTATTATATTAAGTAGAGTATTATCTCGATCGTATGTACAATTGAATGTGAAGTGAATTATTAAAATTTAAAACATGTCACATTCATATTGGAACGCCGTATTTTAAAGACGTATAAACTGTAATGTTTTAAAGAGCAAACTGAAAGGATAAATATGACAAATCAGATAGTGAAGTGCGTGTCACCTCTATTATTAATCGAATACTTTTTTGGTGTTTTTCGGTATCGCTACAAAGAGAAACCGTTGTACATCACGTGGTTTACAAATCTTTACACCTTGATATGCTTCGCGTGTATTGTGTGTTTTATCTCGGCGGTTAGTTTACCGAATATAATGGGTTCCAAGCTACCCGTCGATTTTGTTTCAGTATTTCCAGGCCTGCTTATTTCTGTTCAGTATGCAGCATCAATAATACAAGTTTATTGGCAGCGCAATAAAAGTCAAATCGTCGTAGAAAAACTGGCTCAAATTAACTCTTCGCTATATGGAATGTTCGGGGAAAACGTCTACAGTGCTTTGCTTAGAAGATCCATATTTTTGTTGCCTGTTTTCTTACTGAATTGTATTTTTATGACTTCTGTAAATCTATATTTTGACGACATTTTTAAATTAGAATATTTAGCTTACTGGGTAATATATTGTGAAAGAAAGATAGAACTTTTTGTTTTTTGTCAAATGCTGTACACGGTTAGATTGCATTTACAAACGATTAAAAGCTTTTTCACGATGAGCCCATTCTATCGCTCACGTAACGTTGAATATTGGAATAATAATGCATTTGAAACAAACATATTTAGTGTTAAGCGTGATAGGATCCGTGATTTGGCAAATGTTTATTATAATATAGGTGAAGTCTGTTATCTATTAAACAAAATTTACGACACTCTTATGATGAGTACAGTAGTGATTGGTTTCGTGTACCTCATATCAATGTTTTGGACTAGTTTGTATTATTATAAATTAGAAAAACAGTTGAATAATTTATATCTAATAATTACCTGGTGTTTTACGGAGACGCTTACTCTCGGCTTACTGTGTTTGCACTGTGAGGAACTACTTGTAGTTAGACAGAAGATAAGAAATTTACTTTTGAAAATAGACGTCTGCGCTAATGTAACTAAAGAAACACAAATACAAGTTGAAACATTTCTAGAAATAATCGACGTGTGGCCTCTGTCCATTCGCGTATTCGATATGATTCAAGTTGACCTAATGTTAATTTTGAAGTTTTTAAGCATATCGACCTCCTATCTTATTGTAGTCATGCAAGCCAGTAATCTTTTTTAATTTTATTTAATAAGCTTGTAATGTGTGTGCAATTAAAATTGTAAAACTTTTAAATTAAAAGTAATATTGCAGTGTTCGTTTATTAAAAAAAAACTGTGTTGCATTTATTAATAATGTTTTTAATTTGTGACTCTTAATGAGGGTGGTACTTGACGTTCTGTTAGGTGTGTGAAGCCATGCTCGAAGTATTTAACTTTATACAGGCATTTGAAGAAAAATAGTGAATTGTCCTGAAGGCTAATAGATCGCAAAAATCTTTAAGAACTCAGCTGTTACCGACTTGAGTTGCTTGAAGTCCCGGCCAAATGAAAGTAGATGGTATCTGTTCTAATTGAAATAGACATAATTTAGTGGATTTTACTCCGAGCTTTTATTTAAGATTCAAATGCAAATATCTAAATTATTACAGAAGTTAATTCAATATCGAAGTTTACACTTGATTATTGATTATCAAACACGCAACCAAACGAGAGTCATAATGTCCGCTCAGTTGCATAGATGAATAATGTTACTAATGAATAATGCGTAGATTTTACTACAATTAGGTAAATAAGGTGTATAATAAAAAAATCTTATTCGCCATAACATTACATGTTGAGTAATTGTAATTTTAAAACTTTAGTATTGCATGGAATGTACTAGTCTGCATAAACTTTTAATTACTAAATGATTTCAACATTATAAATCATCATCATCGTAATCAGCCCCTATCAGTGCACTGCTGGACATAGGCCTTTTTCAAGACGATCAAACGGTCGATGCCTCTGCTACTAGCTGCCAACTTGAACCGGCTACTACACAGAGATCGCCATCGCACCTGGTTTTAGTTCTAGTATCGTACTCTATTGCGGACGAATCTTATCCCACTATGAATATTGTGCAGCCCTTGGGGCACATTCTGCAACGGTTGATTAGACCAATTTGAACTATGACTGCGTACATGAGGAGCCGGTAGTTGGCGACATCGACTCTGAGAAAGTGGAATAAACTGATTGGTAGTAGTTATGGCTGCTGGTGGTTATTACTCGGATCATAGGGTATCCGATCGTAGAGAGAGATCTCAAAGGATTGCTTATTAAAAATTATGCTCTGAAAGACTATTATGCATTACTTTGATGCATTAGTGCGTTAATATCATCGTATTATAATCAGAGATTAGCTGTGTGTAGTAACGTTTATTAATATATTAAACAAATGTACATCAAACATCTAATTATTGCATGACATATTTTATTTTGCAACCTTAAACATTACAGTGGCTTCATCTCATATTTTATTAATGTAACTTTGGCTTCATTAAGTCACATTATGTATTAAAAAATATCCATATCAACTAATATTTAGATGGTGATTCTCACCACCATCCTTTCAAGTACACTAATGTTTCCAAATTTTGTTTCAAAATGCATCTGGGCGTATAAAACCAAACTGTATAATAAGTATTTATGTTTACTTTATAATTCGAGACTATCAATAAACCGAAAATAATGAAATATGTGACTAATAATAAGCTGTAGGAAAAGGAGCAAATATTATTAAAATTATTTTGTATTTTAATTTTGTACAAGTGCCTTATACCGTAATTTTGAAATGTATTATCTAGATCGTGTAAGCAATTGAATATTAAAGTGGATTATTTTTTCCTGCTATTTGTATTTAATCGACATTTGTATGTTAAAGACATTTCCGTTTCATTGTTTTGAAAACCATATACGTGTGATAAATATGACCAAACAAATATTGAAGTGCATGTCACCATTGTTATTTATAGAATACTTCTATGGAATTATCCGGTATCGCTTTAAAGAGAAACCGTGCGCGTATATCACGTTGTTTATGAATCTCTACACCATAATATGTTTAACTTGTGTTGTGACTTTCATTTTTGGGGTCAGTTTACCGTCTCTGATAAATTCGAAGCTGCCTGACGTTATTTCCGAATTTCCAGGCTTGTTTATTTCTGTCCAGTATGCAGCATCAATAATACAAGTTTATTGGGATCGCAATAAAAGTCAAGTCATCATAGAAAAACTGGCTAATATTAACTCTTCGTTATTTGCGGTGTCTGGGCAAAACATCTACAGTGCTTTACTAAGAAGATCCATAATGTTTTTGCTTGTTTACCTATTGAATTGTATTTTTATGACTGCTATAAATCTATATTTAGTAAAAATTTTCCATTTAGCCTATTTAGTTTACTGGTTAATATATTTTGAAAGGAAGATAGAACTTATTGTTTTTTGTCAAATGCTATACACACTCAGATTAAACTTAGAAACAATCAAGTGTTTTTTCACGAAGCGCCCATTGTATCATAATTGTACTGTTGAACATTTGAATAACTATGAATTTGAAACAAATAGATTTAGGGTCAAAAGTGATAGGATTCGTCATTTGGCAAATGTGTATCATAATGTGGGTGAAGTGTGTGTTCAAATGAACAAAAATTATAACAGTTTCATGATTATGACAGTAATAAGTGGTTTTTTAAACCTCGTGTCTTGCTTTTGGACAAGCTTGTATTATTTTAAATCAGACAAACAGTTGACTAATCTATTTGTCATATGCACGTGGTGTTTTAATGAATTGTTAACTCTATGTTTACTGTGTTTTCACTGTGAGGAACTGCTCTCAGTTCGCAAGAAAATAAAAATGTTTTGTTTCAAATAGATGAATATGCTAGTGTATCTAAAGACACCCAATTACAAGTTAAAACATTTCTGGAAATTATTGATGTATGGCCCCTGTCTTTTTGCGTATTCGATATGTTTCAAATGGACCTTAAGCTTATTTTAAAGTTTGTGAGTATATCTACGTCCTATCTAATTATTGTTATCCAAACCAGTAACCTTATTTGACTTTAAAAATTGACTCACAATTTATATGCATTTCAAAGACATATTTATTATATCAAAGATAATATTCCGGTGTTTGCACATTAGAGGAAAGCTGTAAATTGACTGTTGATTTTGGATTGTTGATTGACTGTTGATTGAATTTGATGACTGTTTTATGTTGGAATTTGTGTTTTGTGTTGTTCTAATGATTCCATGTTAGTAATAAAATGAAAATATATGCAATTGATTGCAACTGCAACAGTTCATAGATTTTGTATATATATTATGTTTCTGCTGGCAAAATATTTAACAGATATTTCAATTATCTGTATATATATCAAAATGTATGTAGCATTATTTATATTCATCTTGTAACGAATAATACGTATACGAACGACTAATAAATCCTATTATGGTGTGTAAGCATTGTTTTTTTAAATACCACACTAACTGCTTTTCGAAAACCGAATGGAAACTCATACAGATATAAAAAATTAATTAAACTACTATCCATTTGGAATCTGAATATTTCCTTCCTACATATATTTTACAACAAGCACATGAAGATGCATTACTATTAGAACTATTATAATTAATATACATTGGGAAGATCCAAATTGTTATTGGTAAAAAAAACGGCTATTGCTCGTTTTCATATTCAATTGTATTGTGATTACCACGATAGAAATTGATATATATTTTGTATAAAATGTTTATGACCTATTGTCGAAGGAAGATAGATTCGTTTTATTAAATAAAATGACTTTACGGATTTTATCGCGTTTATTTTTACATTTTAAATTCCCGACGTTTCGAACACTTTCCAGCGGCCGTGGTCACGGGGTAGACTGAGATGTCATGCGTCTTGTTGTCAGTGCTGAAGCGGGGTTTCCAGCTCTTAATTGTAATTAATTATTTTTATTCTGTACTCTCCGACCTATGCAAAATGAACTGGTTTTATCGTTAGAGCCAGCAGTGGTATTATGATTGGGTTTAATATTTAATTCATTAATTATGGGGTCCCAAGCAGGTGGTAGAACCCAACCATCTTCTCTATTGTAATTTGGATGTTTTCTTATCTCAATAGCCTCACGGATCATTCTTGGTAGGAATCGGTGTTCTTTAGCGAGGATTTGTGGTAGATTCGTTTGTTTATTGTCGTATTTTATTCATAATTAGATTAAGCTTAGATACGCTACACGTTTATTTCGCGGTGCACTCATTCTATCGTAAACTTACCGTTGAATTTAGGAATGGTAATGAACGTGAAACAAATAAATTTAGTGTTAAGCAAGACAGAATTTGTGTGTCGACAAATGTCTATAACAATATAGGGAAGTATTATGTTTGATTAACAGTTATTCAATACAATGTCATAAAACTTTACATCGAAAATACTATTTTTGTGTTTGCTTATGGAAGAAATATTTATACAGTGATCACTATTGAGTTTATTTTTTGAGTCCTTGCAGGACCAAAGTATCCCATAAAATTATACAGTAACTAGTGTATTGAGTTTCTAAGTTTAATAATTTATAAAACATATATACATATATACTAAAAATATTAAGTGGAGTAAAAGACTGTATTCTTCATTATTTTTTGGAAAACATAATTCTCTTAGTAGCCCCATAATATACAAATCAAATCGTAATCAAAAATTGACCGGTTTAAACTATATATAACCATTTTGTGTATTATAAGTGGGTGTCAATATATAAACTTACACTTTACTACCTTTAATGAGCATTGTATATATATATGCACTCACGGAATTTTTTATAGACCATTTTAGGAAGTAAATTTACGTATGTCATACTTTAAGTACATCGTTTACGGGTTAGGCCGCGTTTGCAATTTAACCGCACGAGGTTTTGATCTTTAGTGCCGGATTTTTTTAATATCTATTTAACTACTTAAGCAAGTATCTATCATTTATAAAAAGCATGGACAAAATTGAAACACTAGAACTCCGAATTGCGTATCTCCATCTTTAAGAATAACGCACATTAAACTTTTATATGAACTTAAAGTGTACTATCACTTTAAGTTCATATAAAAGTTATTGCACTAAAAAAAAGTTTTTCATAAGTGATAGTACACTTTAAGTTCATATAAAAGTTATTGCACTAAAAAAAAGTTTTAGATACTTTATATTGTAATTTTCAACAAAGTATTTTTTCTATTTAGTACCAAAATGCATAAAATGCTGCCAAATTTGGAAATAACTGTTTTGAACCACCGAAGAATTACCATCTTATACCTAATTCGAGAAAAGGGCATTTTGAAAATGTTTAGCTATTTTTTGTAAATAAATTCAAAAAGTTATATGATATATGCTGTTGCGGACTTTATTTTAGACCAATTCAAGCAGTACAATTATGTATGACATACTTTATGTCTATTTTTTACGGCTTTGGCAGCGTTTGTAATTTAATCGCACAAGGTTGTGATTTTTGGTGTCATAATTTTATTTATTATTCCAATATTTCTATTAAACTAATTATCACAAAATTATTAAAGAAAATGGAAATTATGGGAGGCTAATATCTATCATTTAAAAAAGAATGAACAAATTCGGAGCTCTAGGAGCGGATAAACCAGATGTTATATCAAGCGGGTAACAAATTGTAATTGCCTTGTGATTTCTGTCCCCGCATTTTAAACGATGAGATATTCATTTAATCAAATGACGGCATAAATATTTTTT